>JABUQX010103021.1:0-10443 GCA_015478945.1 Trachelipus rathkii | reverse complement strand
TACTTAGCCTTTATTCTAAATATAAAATCACTTTTTCTATATCTATTTATTTCTTTTTTGGAATATATATTTTATTATGTTTGTACTAACCTATTAATACTCCAAAATTTTAAATTTTCAAATATGGTACAACAAAATTAAATTGATATGGACTATTACTTTCCAAAAGTATAACATACTATTTGTAAATTTTCGGGAAGAATAGCCATTAGTATTTCCTCTATCTACAGAAATAGCACTCTATAAATAATTAAAATTCATCTTACTCAATAATATTAAACTCATACACCGTTAATGATTATGAATGAACTCTCACAAATCCTGAAAATTTTCAAAAAAATTTAAAAATTTTAAATAAAAAATTAAAATTGGAGTTAGGTGGTGTTACTGCAAAGGTATAACAGCTATTAAATTATTTTCCTGGACAGGAGTACCATGTAGGTATTCCTCCTTTCACAAAAACTTTTTAAAAAAATATAAAAATTCATCTTTTACGAATCTGTAATATTCAGGTGAGTAAGTCCATTTTTAATATGTTTTGGATACCACTAAATTTTTCAAAATTTTTGGTTAGACAAATATTAATATTGGAGGGGATAACTGGTTTCAAGGTATGGACCAAAAAATAGTCTAACTAGCTATAAAATTTTCTCCGAATATATAGCGCTTATAGTATTTCACTAACCACATTAACCTTTTTTATAAAAATTATTAAATTCACTCATTCTAAGCGGACCTTGCGATTCAGGGAGGATGGCCATTTTTTATAACGTTGTATACCACAAAATATCCTATAAATTTTCTAAATAAATTTCAAAATTTTCACAAAATTTAAATTTAAAGGGACGTTACTCCCAAAAGTATAACAGCTATTAACATTCCGAAGACAAAGATATGTAATTCATCATCATCAATAAATCCTTTCCTATAAAATACTAATAATCACTTTTTTCTACGACCCATGCTATTTTTACAGGAGATGGCCAATTTGATATGTTGATATATCACACAATCCTAAAATTCAAAATTTCAAAATTATTGACAATAATTAAATTTGAGGACTGTTACTCTCCAAAAATTTATAATGACAGCTATATAAAATTCCTGGATTATAACTATATTTGTATTCCTCACACAAGAAAAGACCTTTCTAAAAATATAAAAAACAACTTTCTTTATCGACCTGTATTTTTCAATGGAGGAATAATGGGCTTATTTATATGTTTGAGCCACAAAATTTTCTAAATTTCAAAATTTTGACAAATTTAATAAATATGATTGGACTGTTTTGCGTTTCCAAAGTATAACAATTATTAAAAATCCGTAAGATTAATACGCATTGTATAGCCTCACACAAAAAATACCTTTGGTGGCTCTTTATAACGATTGTGTCTTCCCGATACGTTATTACAAAATATCGTGGCCAATTTTTATATAGTTTTTCATAAACTACAAAAATCCTAAAATTTATTTCAAAAATTTTTGACACAAATTAAAAATATTATTGAGGACTTCCGCCAAAAGTTTAACAGCGTCTAAAAATCGAAGATACCATAGTGTTTCTCACACAAAAAACGTTCTCTAATAAAATTAATAAAAATCTACTTTTCTTAATCGACTGATTCAGGTTAGGTAATGTGGTCATTTATAATCGTTGAAGCCACTATATGCTAACAAACACTAGAATTCAAAATTTTTCCACTAAAGTATTAAAGATTTCAGTTATCTCCTTACAGAATTCTATCTTATTAAACATTCCGAAGATACCATGGTCTTAATTTCCTCACATTGTACAAAAAAACTTTCCATAAATAAATAAAAATCACTTTTACCAGATCTGTATTTCAGGAGTGAATAATGAAATTATGTCCAAATTTCCCTTTACAAAATTTCCCTAAAATTCAAAATTTCAATTATATTTGTACAAATATATTTTGGGTGATGTACGTGTTGTACTTGAAAGAGTATAACAGGCTATGTATATTTTAAATGTCGAATTGATACCTGATTATGTGAGTATCCTTTTCTATCACATGATAATATGCTTGCAAAGAAAATGCTAACGAATTTGGACTTTTTACTGCCTGATTTTTCTAGGAGGAAGCAGTGAGGGCTTTCGTGTCTGATACTGATATATTTAAAAATATTTTGACATAATATTTTATTAATTGTACGGGACCTGTTACGTCCAAAAGTATATATCGCTATTAAAAAATCCATAAGATAGCCATATGTTTCTCCACACAAAACTTCTTCAAGAAGTATTATATTTGAATCACTTTTTCTACGACCTGTATTTAGGAGGAATGGCCATTTATAAAGATTTATCTCTAAAAATCTCTAAAATTTCTCAAAATTTTTAACAAAAAGTGAATTAAGAGAGTTTAAACGTTTTAAAATAGTAAATATTATGCACCTTTGATAAAAATAAACCATTTAGTCGGGTATATGTACATCAAAGCTTCTAAAAATATTATAAAAATCACTTTTCTATGAACGTTTTTCAGTAGGAATTGTCCGTATTTATCATGTTTTTTGGAATATCACAGGAAGAATCCTAATAGATTTTTTAGATAAGATTTTGATCTAAATAATTAAATTGAGTATGGTGGTACGGTTCCAAAGTATATTACGAGGATCTATTATTAAAGGAGTTCCTAAATAAGCCAAGTATTCCTCACTCACAGGGAGATATACTCTAAAATATTATAGATATAATCAGTTCTCTACGACCTGACTATTTCCATGAGGACTATTTAATACGAAAATCAATAAACCCTGAAAATTTTCAAATTTCAAAATGGCTACGACAATAGTTACAACTAAAACTCCAGAAATTTTACACTTAATATGTGACAGCTATTAAATACAGGCTCGAAGGATATCATATTACGTTATTTTCTTCTCACACAAAAATCCGCTTTCGTGAAAACTGTAGAAGATTATATCGAGCTTGTTCTACGACCTGTATTAGGGAGTAAGTGCTATTAAACAATTTAGATGACATATAAAGATCCTATGCCGATAGAAAACTTTCAAAATTAGAGATCAATAATTGAATTGAGGGACTAGTGTACTGCCAAATAGTATTAAGGTTATTGAATCCTGGAAGATGACCTAGCGTTAATTTTTTGGGGTGTCCTCACCGGCTGGGGTTTTTTTGTGGGTTGGTTTTTTTAATGGTTTTTGGTTTGCTTTTTTTTTTTTTTATTTTTTTATTTATCCTTTTCTAAATATCCCTTCTTTTTGATATCTTAATCACTTTTCCTATACCTGTTTGTTCATAGATCAGATCTTTATATTGTTTTGTTTTACCTGATCTCTTTATATCTTATGAAACTTCTTTTCCCTTTTCAAATTTTTGAATAAGTATAAATGAGGTGAACCTGTTTACTTTGAAAGTTATAACAGTTCTATTGAAATATGGGGATATCATAGTGTTCCTCAGAATTTTTGTTTTGTTTTTTTTTTTTTTTTTTTGGGGGGGGGGGTTTTTTTGTTTTTTTTTTTTTTTTTTTTTTAAAATATAATATAATATAATATAAAATCAACTAATGAAACCATACAAGACGTTTCCCTACAACGCGAAGTGATCATCACAATTAAACCTCCGAAATTCAATATATCAATAACATTTAAATTGAGGACTGTTCGTTCTATTTCCAAATAGTTATATATTTTTACAGCTATTAATTATTCGAATGATATACCAAGTTATTTACCTCCAAACATAAAATCGTTTCTAGAAAATATTTAAAAAATGCACTTTTCTAACTGACCTGCATTTCTAGGAGGTGATATTTTCATTACTTAGATGAAAAACAATCCACAGGATATCCTTGTTATCATCAAAAATTTTCAATAAAAATTTTTCTTATAATTAAATAAAAAAAGTTATAAGGACTGTTAGGTTCAAAAATGGATGTAACATTCTTTGTTAAAATTTGGGGTGTTGCTTTTGGTGTTTGGCGTGTTTCCACGAATATAGCTCGATAGCTGATTATCCTTTCTACTGGACAAAATCCTGTTCTAAAGATATAGTAATAAATCACTTTTCGTACTGACGCTGTATTGGCAGGATTAGATTTGGCCATTTATATTGCTTTTGAATCACCAGGAAATCCTAAAAAATTTGTCAAGAATTTCGAAATATGTTGACAAATGTTAGAATCTTGATGGTACTTGTTTACTGGGTTCCTCCAAAAGTATAACAGCTATTAAAAATCCGAAGACACCCTAGTATTCCTCAAACGAAAGGCATTCTACAAATGTAAAAATCTCTTTTCTATGACCCCTATTTCAGGAGGGTTGGGTATTTACATGTTTGAACAAGAAAAATTCAAAAATATACATATTTCATAAGTTTGACAAATATTAATTAAGAGCCTGTTACTCCAAAAGTATAACAGCTATAAAAATTCTAAGACACCAAATATTCCTCACACAAAAGGCATTCTAAAAATGTGAAAATCACTTTTCAATGACTTGTATTGCAGGAGCTATGGCCATTTAAATGTTTGAACGTCAAAAATCCAAAAAATTTAAATATTTCGAAATTTTGACAAAAATTAATTAAGAGCCTGTTACTCCAAAAGTATAACAGCTATTAAAAATCCGAAGACACCCTAGTATTCCTCACACAAAAGATATTCTAAAATTGTAAAAATGACATTTCTATGCCCTGTATAGAACCACAAAGAAACAAAAATTTATATATTTCAAAATTTTGAAAAAGGTTAATTAAAAGTCTGTTACTCCAGAAGTATAACGGCTATTAAAAATCTGAAAACGCCCTAGTATTCCTCACACGAAAGGCATTCTAAAAATGTGAAAATAACTTTTCTATGCCGTGTATTTCTGGAGATATGGCCATTTATATGTTTGACCCACAAAAAAACAAAAACTTACATATTTCAAAATTTTGACAAAAATTAATTAAGAGCCTGTTACTCCAAAGGTATAACAGATATTAAAAATCCGCAGACACCCTAGTATTCCTCAAACGAACGGCATTATAAAAATGTAAAAATCACTTTTCTAGGACTCGTATTTCAGGAGCTTTGGTCATTTACATTTTTGAACCACAAAAATCGAAAAATTTACATATTTCATAATTTTGACAAATATTATTTAAGAGGCTCTTACTCTGAAAGTTTAACAGCTATTAAAAATCTGAAGACACAATAGTATTCCTCCCACAAAAGGCATTCTAAAAATTTAAAAGTAACTTCTAAATTACTTGTATTTTAGGAGCTATGGCCATTTAAATGTTTGAACCACAAAAATCAAAAAAATTACATAATTCAAAATTTTGACAAAAATTAATTAAGAGCCTGTTACTCCAAAAGTATAACAGCTATTAAAACTCCGAAGATATAACATATCCAAACGAAAGACATTAAAAAAATGTTAAAATCCCTTCTCTATGACTCGTATTTCAGGAGGTTTAGTCATTTACATTTTCGAACCATAAAAATCCAAAAATTTACATATTTCATAGGTTTGCCAAAAGATAATTAAGAGCCTGTTACACCAAAAGTATAACAGCTATTAAAAATTCGATGGCACTCTAGTATTCCTCACACGAAAGGAATTCTAAAAATATAAAAATAACTGTTTAATGACTTGCATTTCAGGAGCTATGGCCATTTATATATTTGAACCACAAAAATCAAAAAAAATTACCTATTAAAAATTTTGACAGAAATTAATTAAGAGCCTGTTACTCCAAAAGTATAACAGCTATTAAAAATTCGAAGACACCCTAGTATTCCTAACATGAAATGCATTCATAAAATGTAAAAATAACTTTTCAATGATTTGTATTTCAGGAGCTTTTGCCATTTATATGTTTGAACGACAAAAATCCAAAAATTTACTCATTTCAAAATTTTGACAAAAATTAATTAAGAGCCTGTTACTCTAAAATTATAAAAGCTATTAAAAATCCGAAGGCAACCTAGTATTCCTCACACGCAAAGCAATTTAAAAATGTAAAAAAGCTTTTCAATGACTTGCATTCTAGAAGCTATGGCCATTTATATGTTTGAACCACAAAAATCAAAAAATTTACCTATTTCAAAATTTTGACAAATATTAATTAACAGCCTGTTACTCCAAAAGTATAACAGCTATTAAAAAACCGAAGAAACCCTAGTATTTCTTACACGAAACGCATTCTACAAATGTAAAAAAGACATTTTAATGACTCGAATTTCAAGAGCTTTAGTCATTTATATTTTTGAACCACAAAAATCCAAAAATTTACATATTTCAAAAGCAGAAATTAATTGGAGCCTGTTACTCAAAAACATATAGCTAATAAAAATTAGAGACAACAGTATTCCTAACACGAAGAGCATTCTAAAAATGTAAAAATCAAACAGGATGGGATAAAGAAGAACTGTGTACTCGAAAAGTTTATTAAACAGCTGTTAAAAAAATCCGAACGACACCATAGTATTCCTCACGCAAACAAAACTCTTTCTAAAAATATAACAATCACTTTCTGAGACTTGTATTTCGAGGAGGAATTGCCTATTTATATGTTTGAATTCGCACAAAAATCCATAAAAATTCTAGCCAAATTTCTAATTTAGACAAAAATTAATTAATTTAGGAACTTGTTACTCCAAAAGTATAACTATATTTATTTAAAAATATCTGAAATAACAATATACATATTTCCTCCCAATGAAAACCTTTTAAAAATAAAAAAAAATCACTTTTCTAGGACATGTATTTCAGGAAGGAATGTGCCATTTATTATGTTTGAATCAAAAAAAAAAAAACCGATTGTAAACTTCATAATTTTAGACAAAAAAAATTAAAATTTGATGAAGCGTTGCTCACTCAAGAAGCTTATAAAGCAGGGATATGACAACAAACAAGATTTTCCTTCACCCAATCAGCATAATCAGCTTCCAAACCAATGGAAAGGGCCTAATGCATCTGATATTCCAGCAGGTCTTCCAGGTTCCAGGCAAGTGGAAAACACTCCAGAAGTAAATGATGCTATTGCCACTTTTGCAAAAGCATACAATGCTGCAGTCCTTGCAAGCATGGCAGCCATTAATATGTCAGAAAATAAGATACTGATATAAATTGTAAATGTTTGCAATGGTTTTGGTAATATGAGGGTATTGTAATTAGTGTAATAATAAACCATACCGTAAATTGTAATTAATTAATTACAAAAAAACTTTACAAACAGCAATTTCTTTTGTGTCAGTCTCTGACCAATTCTTAAGTTCCATCACCAGCAAACACCTCTCCCCCAGATAACATAATCCTTACCACAGAAAAAAACTTCTATAAATATTATAAAAATCACTTTTCTAGGACTATGTATTCAGGAGGAATTGGCCATTGTATATGTTTGAATCTGCAAAAAATCCAAAAATTACAAATTTCCATTTTAGACAAAATTAATGATGTATACTTGTTCGTCCAAATAGTTATAAACAGCTATTAAATCGAAGACACCAAATAGTATTGCCTCACACAAAACCTTTCTAAATAAAAAAATAACCTTGTTTCTACTACGATGTATTTCAGGAGGAATTGCCATTATTATGTTTGAATAACAGGAACGCAAAAAAATCAAAAATTTACAAATTTCCAATTTTAGAAAAAAATTAATTTGAGAACTTGTTTACTCCAAAGAGTATAACAGCATGTTAAAAAATCGAAAGACACCTATAGTATGCCTCACAAAATAAAAGCCTTTCTAAAAATTATAAAATGATCACTTTTCTAGGACTTGTATTTCAGGTGGAATTGCTATTTATAAAGCCAATCGCAAATAATTCCAAAATTTACAAAAATGATAAATTATTCAAGCTTAAATTGAGGACTGTTACCCTAAAAGTATAACAGCTATTAAAAGATCCGAAAAGATCTACCATAGATAATTTCCTCACAGTAGAAAAATTAACGTTTGCTAAAATATTAAAAATTTCACTTTTCATAGCACATGTATTCAGGGGATGGGCCCATTTATATTTGTTTGAAAATGATAGGAATATCTTACTTAACCCAATTAGACAAAAATTAATTGAGAACTTGTTACTCCAAAAGTTTAACAGCTATTAAAAAATCGAAGACACCTTAGTATTCCTTCCAGAATCTTTTCTATAAAAATAAAAAAATCATTTTTCTAAGACATGTATTTCATATTATTTCCATTATATGTTTGTAATTGTAATTTTTTCTCACAATTTACGAAATTTCCAAATTTTAGACAAATTAATTTGAGTACTTGTTTAGTCCAAAAGTTATAATACAGCTGTAATAAATAATCCGAAGAATCACGCATAGTATTCCTCAGCACAAACCTTTCTAAATATATTCCTATAATAATCAGCTTTTCGTAGGATCTGTTCTGTTTGCCATTTTATATGTTTTGTTTGTCAAAATAAATTCCAAAAATTTTACAAAATTTCCAAATTTTAGACCATGGAAATTTAAGAACCTGTTACTCCAAAGATATAACAGCTGTTAAGAAATCGAAGACACCATAGATATTCTTCACCTAAAAAACCTTTCAAAAATAAAGAATCACTTCTATGGACTGGTATTTCAGGTGAGGATTGCCATTTTACATGTTTAATCGCAAAAATCCAAAAATTTCAAATCCAATTATGACAAAAATTATTATTGAGAACTTGTTATATCCAATAAGTATAACGAGCTGTTAAAGTAATCGCGATAGGGCACCGATAGTATTCTTCACATGCTAAAAACCTTCTCTAAAATTACTAAAAATCACTTTGTCTAGACTGTATTTCAGGAGAATTTGCCGATTTATATGTGTGTTGATCCGCAATAATATCCAAAAATTTTATCATTAATTTCCAATTTTTAGACAAAAATAAAATGAGACTTGTTACTCCAAAATTAGTAATCAGCTTTAAAAATCCGAATGACCCCATGTATTCTCACACAAAACCTTTCTAAAAATATAAAAAATCACTTTTTCTGGACTTGTATTTCAGAGTAGGGATTGGCCATTATATGTTTGAATCGTCTAGATAAAAAATCCAAAAATTTACAAATCCTAAAATTTTGACAAAATTAATTGCAGAAACTTTTACTCCAAAATATAACAGCTATTAAAAATCCGAAAGAACCCATAATATTCCTCACAGAAAAACCTTTCTAAAAATAAAAAAAAATCAGCTTTTCTTCCAAATCGTTGTTCAGGAGGAATGGCCATTTTATATGTTTGTGATAGGATAGAAATCCAATAATTCATTTCATGACTCGTTAACAGTAAATAGTTAATGAGTAACTTGAAGATTTATTTGAGAATTTCCGACGATCGTAGATTGAAGTTCCTGGGACTTAAAATACCTGACCAAAAATAAAAAAAATGCATTTTTTCAAGAATGTATTTTTTTTTGTGAAATGGCCATTTATATGTTTGATCCGCAAAAAATCAACAAAATATTTACCAAATTGTCCTAATTTTTAGACATAATTAATATGAGTAACTTGTTACTCTCAAAAGTTAAGACAGCTGTTAACAATCCGAAAGGCACATCCATAGTTATTCTCAGCATCAAAAACCTCTTTCTAAACTTGTATAAAAGTCACTTTTCTAGGAGCTTGTATTTCAGGGTGAATTGCCAATTTATATGTTGTAATTCGCAAAAATCCAAAAATTTACAAATTTCATTTAACAGCAACCTAAATAATTAAGGACCTGTTTACTCCAAAAGTATAACATGTTAGAAATCCGATAGACACCATTAGTTATTTTCACACAAAATACCTTTTCTTAAATTATTAAGAAAAATCACTTTTCAGGACTTGTATTCTAGGAGTGAATTGCCAATTTACATGTTTTAATCGAAAAATCCAAAATTCTACAGAATTTTCATTTTAGACAAAATTAGATTGAGAACTCTTTACTCCAAAAGTGATAAAGCTGTATGAAAAAATTCGAATGACACCATAGTATTCTTCACACAAAAAACCTTTTCTTAAAATTATTAAAAATTCACTTTTCTAGACTGTAATTTTCAGGGGATGACATTGCCATTATATATAGTTTGAATTCCCGCAAAAATCCGCAGCACACTCTATAACTATAGAATTTTAGCACAAAAAAATTGAAATACCTGCATAGTCTTTTAAATAATACATGGTAACTCTCAGTGCCATATTTGATGCCTCTTAATAATGCCATAGGAGTGTCACCATGCGCCGATTCGTCGAATGTCATTGAATTGAGATTCTTAACAGTGATCCATCTGAATATCGTTCTGGCCTTTTCCACATCTGAACTACATTGACCTACTAACATACGAACCAAATCTGTAAAGGTTTTCTGATCTTCTTGTGCCACCTATTACAAAAGGACAATAGTATAATTTGATGCCAAAAATATACACAAAGGAAAGGTAGTAATTATTAAAGTTATTAATAATATATAATTTA
>JABUQX010103020.1:0-16617 GCA_015478945.1 Trachelipus rathkii | reverse complement strand
CAATTTGCCTCGTTCCACATCTTCCATTTTTTCGTCGGTCTTCCCCCACTTGGTTTCACTCGATATACCGGTCATCAAATTAAGTAATTCTTTTTGGGATATCTAAAAGTCCTCTTCTCTGCACATTGCGAACCATCTCAGCTGATTTCTTTCAATACATTTTCCATTATTGGTCGACTCCGAGCTTCACTTCTAAACTCTGTCCCTCAGCGTTTACTTTCTCTTATTGCATCTCAACACTCGCATTTTCTCAGCAAGCCTCTGATTTTACCATCTGTATCGTGTTAAGTAACCATTCATTCTGACCAGTATAGTCAATATAAGTCGTAGGATTGTTGTATATATTGTCACTTTTTACCTCTACTGGCACTCCTCTCTGCATCACCAATGGGGTACAACATTCCCACATTCCATGAGTATTTCGTTATTCTTTCCCTCAGTTCTGAATCTATCCAAACCTTTCTCATCAAATATCACTCTTATACTTTTGAATCTGGCCTGTTCAACTTTATACCCTCATCCATATCTCCGCATGTTTTACTTGTCTCGATAGCGCCATTATCTCCGTCTTCTCCCTGTTTATTTCATTCCCCACTCTATGACAACTTCATCCAAAGAATTTCACAGCAGCTTGTAGTTCCATGTTTGTTTCTTTGTCACCACAGAAACCGGCGTGTCAGCGTATACAAAGGTGTATTTCCTATCCTCTCTTACACATATCCTTTTCAAGCAGTTGTCCAGATATAACGCGCAAAAAAGTAAAAGGGACTGCACACTGCCCTGCATTAATCCAGTTTTCGTTTCAAACCATTTCTCCTTTCCCATCTCCATTCTAACCGTGTTTATGGGGTTTTCATACATATTCCTTATTATCCTTATCAGCTTCTTATTTATTCCATTTGCAGGATCCTCCATCACTATCCACAATCTTTCTCTTTGTATTCTATCAAAAGCTTTCTCTAGATCTATAAATGCGATATATGCTATCTTATTTCATTCTATGCTCTTCTCCACTATCATTTTTAAAGAGAATATCAAGTCAATTACACTTCTATTTGGTCTGAATCCATGGTGCCACTCTCCGATCTTTCCCTCTAACTCTCTCCGGAGTCTTTTCTCTATTATCCTCTCGTATATTTTATATGCGCTCAGTAGCAAAACTATTCCTCTGCAATTCTGACACATTGGGCATATCACAGCTTTTCTCCAATTTGACGGTATGTTCTCCTCCCTCCATATACAATTTATAAGTTCTGTCATCCATGCCACCATACCTTCTCCTGTTTTGAATATTTCATTATTCAGTCCATCGATTCCTGGGCTCTTTCCATTCTTAAAGGCTCTTATAGCTTATCTCACTTCCTCGCCATGTATCGATTCCAAATCATCCTGTTCTCGGTCTTCCATTTGTGGGTTATCCTCCTCCATATATTCCTCGTCGTCCTCCACATTTAATAATTCATCAAAATATTCTGTCCATATCTCTTCGACCTTTTCACTATCCACTACTGGTTCTCTATATTTGTTGAATATCACATTCGTGTTAGGTTCATCTTTTGTTCTAAATCTCTTAGCCATTCCATATATCAATTTCCTAGTGCTCCTCATGTCTTCCTCCAATTTTCCTCCTATCCTTTCCCATGACAAGTCGATGTTTCGTCTTTTTACTACTTCTGCTTGATTTCTCGCCAGAATATAAGCTTGTCTATTTTCCTCTGTCCTTGTCTTAGTCCACAAACGGTATTTCTTTTTTTTTTTCCTTTTACTATGTCTTTGACTTCCTCATTCCACCAAACCGTCTTTTTCTTTTCCCACTACTAATCACTTCTAGTGCAACCTGCTCCACACCTTCTCTGAAATCTCTCCAACCTTCCTATGCTCGTTCCACAGTTCCTGAGATTTTTTCATATTTTCTAACTAGTCTGTTGTTGAAATCTTCTCTTGTGTTTTCTCTTGTGCTCCTCATGCCTTCCTCCAATTCTCCTCCTATCCTTTCCCATGACAAGTCGATGTTTCGTCTTTTTACTATTTCTGCTTGATTTCTCGCCAGAACATAAGCTTGTATATTTTCCTCTGTCCTTGTCTTCCTCCATAAACGGTATTTCTTTTTTTTTTCTTTTACTACGTCTTTGACTTCTCTCATTCCACCAAACCGTCTTTTTCCTTTAATCACTACTTATCTTTTTGTTCCAATCACTTCTCGTGCAACCAGCTCTACACCTTCTCGGAAATTTCTCCAACCTTCCTCTGCTCGTTCCACAGTTCTTTAAATTTCTTCCTATTTTCTAACTAGTCTGTTATTAAAATCTTCTCTTGTGTTTTCATCCTTTAATTTTTCAAAGCAGTATCGTTCTCTGGTTACTTTCTTCGGTTGATCGCTGGCACGTTTCTTATGGTAAAGTCAGCTAGTCTCTCTCACTATATTTCTTGCTCCTACTCCGAACGCCCCCACAGCTGCTTGATCCCTTTTTTCCTCAACCCTACAGGAGCATTCATATCTTCCATAATTATTATGTGTCCTCCTCTTCTTCCATCATATACATCCTGTAGGGTCGCCATAAACTCTTTTTCCTCCGCATTTCTTCCCTAATGCGGCGCATAGACCTGCATAATACTCAACTTTGACTCTCCACCTTTCAACGTCACGGCTATAATTCTCTCTTTCACTAATACCGTTTCTATTACACATTTGCATGTTTCTAGTATCGTAACAAACGATACACCGTGTCTTCTCTCCTCTTCCATACCCTTATATACCATGACATAATCATTGTGTAATTTCTTCGCTCCCTCTCCTTTATACCTCACCTCACACACACCCAAGATATCCAGACTCCTCTCCATCATCAGCTCTACAGCCTCCTCCTCTTTTCCAGAGAAGGTGCTCGCGTTTATTGTAGCTATTTTGTAGTGATAGTCCTTTTTCCGTAGTCCTTGAACTCGCCGGGTCGGGTAACGAGAAGTCTGTCCGTTATTCCGAGGCACAACATTGGTTTCACGAGCTTGAGGTGTTTTATGCTGCCGGCTTGCTAGGCCTGTCGCAGCAACCCTCCTCTTTTATCTGGACTTGGGACCGGCGCAGGGATCTTTATAGATCCCTGTGGTAGAGTTATAAATACAACATTTTTCCTCCTTTTGGTAACTCTGACCACAATCTTGTAGCTCTTAATTATATTACTTTTTCTCCAGCAGCTTTACCATGCCCTAAACGTAATTTCTGGCACTTTTGGCACCCTGGACGACTCTGGCATCCCTCCTCCTACTCCTTCTCCTCTCTGGTTTCCCATGTCTTTGCCTGTGATTACACATGCTCGTGTGCATGAGATCCTGAGATCTATGAGCGCCAGCAAGGCTAGTGGCCCGGATGGCATTCCTCCCGTGTTTTGAGGGAGTGTGCTTCTGAGCTGGCGCCTGCCCTCGTTCAACTCTACTCTATCTCTCTCTTAATACTAATACTTTTTTTTAATGCTAGAAGCGCGCATATGTCCAACCAATTCAGAGAAAAGGTAGCCGCTCTGATCCTTCAAACTATCGCCCAATAGCTCTCAATTGTATTCTACTTAAATTCTTTGAAACTCTTCTTAACTCTCATTTCCTGGATCACCTGAAGTCTCATTCCCTTCTTTCAGATCGTCAGTATGGCTTTCGACGCTCGAGATCAATTGGAGATATACTTTCCTATCTAACTGATTTATATCTTTGGCCTTAGGGACTATGGGGAGTCATGCGTGGTGGCGCTTGACATATACAAAGCTTTTGACCGGGTTTGGCACGCGTTACTGCTCTCTAAGCTCCGTTCCTTTGGGTTTCCTTCTTCTCTTTGCTTACTCTTGCCTAGTTTTCTCTCCGATCGCTCCATATCAACATTCGTTGATGGAGCGTCCTCTTCCTCCTTTCCTGTTAATTGTGTGTTCCGAAAGGTTCTTTTTATCTCCAAACTTTTATTCCTACTTTTCATTCAATAACCTTCTCTGCTGCTATTCTACCTCAACCCATTCCAATACCAATGACTTGAAATTGCATTACACTTTTACTCATTTTCAAATCTGCTATATATTTCATCATCTAAAGTTGTCTCTCTTTCTTCAACTTTCAATTCTAATTCTTGCCGATCTGGATTGGGTTTTCCCGGTGGGGTCTCCGCAGCCTTGTAAAATTCAAACTCCTTAAAAATTCAACTTCTTTACATCTTCCTCTCAAAAAACACCTCCCACTTACTTGTTTTCCTTCGACGGCGTCTAACGTCTCACCAAAGCATGGTGAAATAACATAAACATTCATTGTTTTAACATTAAACAACAAATTGTCTTAAAAAACTCATTTTCAATTGGTTGCTAAGGTGGCCCAAAGTAGCTGGAAGTTTTGTTCAGGTTGTGAGATTTTTTTTCTTTGAACAGTACTCCAGTTATATAAGGGCCTTATTCGCCCTTGTATGGAGTACTGTTCTCACAATTTTTTTTTGGGGGGGGGCTCTGGCTCAACCCTTCTATTGGATAGGGTTGAGTCTAAAGCTAAGAGACTAATAAACTGTCTCTTCTTTCAAACCCCTTGACCCTCATCTCTGCGACGTGAGTTGGCGCACTATCTCATTTCTATAGGTACTACAGAGGCAGATGCTCGGGGGAGTTGAAACCTCTTACATTCCATTTCCCTTTGGCTGTCGCCCACATAGCACAAGAGAGTGCCTGGGCTCTCACATGGAATTTTGCCCTAAGTATATGGTGCCTCTTTCTTTCCAGCTTAGCTTTCTGTTCTGTGGCAACTCCTTGTCTTCTTCGTTTTCCACTGTAGTTTAATTCTTCTCTCCTTCTTTAAAGCCATCGTCTTGCTCTCACCTGAGATATTTGCGTTATGCTTGGGCTTGGGTGGGTTTTTATATGTTTTATTTTCTGCCACCTCCATGAAAGGGCCCAGCCCGTGAGTGGTGGTGAACTATATAATATAACTATATATATATATATATATATATATATATATATAGTATATATTTATATCATATAATCATGAATATATATATAATATATATATATAATATATATATATATATTATTATTCTTTAGCCATCAATACTGACAGTAAAAAGAGTCTCTGTCAAAAAATGTGTCGTAAATTGAAACATAACTAATGTGCTTCAATTTGAGAAAGAGATGCCGAGTTTTTTTCCCCCAAATATTTCTACAAAATCGCAATTCCTTGCTTAAATAAATTAAGGAGGGAAGGAAAATTATTTTAGCTTTATTTGTAAAGTATGTTTTTCTGAAGAAAAATAGTGACTTAGTGATTATTATTTAAGTGGAACTTTTATATATATATATATATATATATAGTTATATATTTTATATATATATATATAATAGTATATATATATATATATATATATAAATATTTCTATATATATATATATATATATATATATATATATATATATTTGTTGGGTATTTTGTATTAAATTTGTAGGGTAGGTGGAATTTGTATTTTAGATTTAATTAATGAATAAATCAATTTTACACATCTGTTAGTTTAATAGCCATCATTGTAAAGTTAAACAAAGTCACTATATAAGGATGACATAAAATCAGGAAGAGAATAAACAACCTACACACATACACTATTAGAAGCAATGTGCTAATTTTATATTGAAGATATTCACACAATTAATGTGAAAGTCTTCAATGTAAAAGAAAAATTATTCTTTATATTTCTTCTTGGGAAACGAAGTTATTTCCTTAACTGCATAAGTGTAAGTTTTAATGAAATGTATATATCCATTGATGACGTTCAAAAATAATAATAATAATAAAAAAAAAACAAGACAATACTGACGATGCTTAATTATAAGCAACTTTCTTTCCCGATGCGGTCCTTTCACATACTTTCATTGCGGGATCGGTTTGATGTCGATGTCGTCTTCACTAATTATTAAATTAAATATTAATCCATTTGCTTGTTATTTTAAATTGCCATTCCTTGTTCCACTTTTCCACTACTTTGCTTTGGTAATTAAAATAAAAGAAAACACCAATGAGAACGAAATATATGCAACAATTAATTTAGAACTTTACAACTAAACTAACAATTTATTATAAAATTTAATCTATTATGATTTATACCTATATACCATTAATATGAACGTCTCGTGGCGCAGGAGGTTGAGTCGCTGCCTCTAATACGAGAGGACGCTGGTTCAAATCCTCCGCGTAGCAGTTGAGTTTTATCTACCTGGGGGCAAGAATTAAAACTCGACTGCGAACACGTTGGTGCTGGTTTGGGATAGCCGCCTTAAAGTTCGATTTCCTGTGTCCCCCGTGTTACTCTCTCTCATAGGGATAAAGCCTGGTTAAAATATGCAGTTTTCTACAATTAATATTAGTTTTTCTGAAGAGAATTTTCGACCTTTTGTGTTGCGTGATTAGACAAAATGTAAAAAAAAAAATTTTGCTGCGAGCAATGCTTGCCATAGGCAAGCCTGAACGCTTTCACTCTGGCAAAGCGTATATCCTTTGCTTGTACTAATATTATTACTAATTACTTAATTATTAATAATAATTTTAATTACATTCAATTATTTAAGCAATCAGTTAGTTACACGCAAGAGAACATTACCAAGTAGTCATGCCTATTTTAAAAGCGTAAGAATGTGGTTGTATATTATATATATATATATATATATATATATTAATATTATACTATATAATATATAATATATATATATATATATTATATAATATACTCATATATATATATATATTTATATATATATATATATATTAGTTCTTTCTTTCTTTCTTTCTCCTTCACCATTCCCTTCAATTCTAATAGAAATAGCATTAATTAACGTAATTAAGTAAGAAGAGCATGGACGTAAGTTTCGAAATAAAAGCCTTCCCCAAAACCTTCTCCTTATATATAATATTATATATATATATATATTTATATATATATATATATATATATATATAGTATATAATATATATATATATATATATATATTTAATATATATATATATATATATATATATATATATTATATATATATATATATATTATTATTATATATATAATATAAATATATATATATATATATATAATATATATATATATATTATATATAATATATATATATAAATTATAATATATAATATATATATATTATTTTATATGAACATATATATATATAATATATATACTATATATTATATATATATAATATATATATATAATAATTATACCTATATATTATATATATAGTATATTATATATCTATATATACTATATACTATATTATAATATATATATTATAATATTTATATAAAAATATAATTATATATATACTAACTAATATATATATAACTTATTATATATATATATATATATATATAAATTATACTACTATATATATATATAGTATATTAATATTATATATATTATTATATATAAGTCATTTAAAATCCCCAGCGTCGTCGCCTAGTCGTTTCTATAAGTTTATCAATGCGGGAATTCTGAAACTGAGTTTTACGTTGTGCATGTGCATGTGAAGATGTCCTGTGACTTCTAGATGACATCTTGGGCATGTTGGGGAAATGGTGTTTTATATTTTTGAAATATATGTTTTATATGCTTGCAATTTAGGATGGTGGCTAGTTAAATACATTTGTGTTATGCTTGAGTGTATAAGTTTGTGTATGGAGGGGTGTTACTTGTGGTTGGTTGGGATGGTTTCTGGTTGATGTTGCTTAATAATGAGTCGGTGAGAAGAATGGTAATTGAAATTGTATCTTGTAAGTCTCGAAGGGTATTGGAACAAGGGTGTTGCGGGTCCAAGGGATTGGAGTAAAATTGAGTTCTTAAAATGTCTGTGATTGCCCATAGGGAGGAATTTGGTTTCTCCATATAGGTGTTGAATTATGGTTTTTTTACAGTTATAATTCTGATGTCATAGTTTTTTCATTTTCTTTTTTTTGGGGGGTAGTTTTTCCATATTAGAGAGAGCGAGATGTTACATGCTGGAGATGCATGGCTTGGAGTGGGTCTTATATACTATTTGTATGTAGAGATGAGTAGTTGATTCATTACTAAATCACTTCGTGTGAGGGTGCGCAGGGTGTTTAGTTTTCTGTTTGAGGAATTAGTTGTATGGTGTATGTGTTTTGAAAAGGTGAAGTGTGTGTCAAATGTAAGTTCGAGGATTTTTGGAGTATTGCTAAGTGGGATTACGAAGGTTTAAGGTGTATATGAGGATGGAGGGAGGATTAGGGTTATTAAAGATTTTTCTGGGGAGACTGTCATTCTGTTGAAGGCAATCCAAGTTTCCATTTGTTGGATATATGTTTCTGGGTATAGAAGGGTTTTTTGTATGATGATAGTACATCGTCAGCATAAGTAAATATTATGATGTCTGATGTTTGAGGGACAGGTAAGTCTGCTGTGAATATGTTGAAGAAGAGGGAGGATAGAATGGCTACTTGAAGGACACCATTTTTAAGTTTTCTCTTTTTAAGAGAAATTTTTTGTCAGATATTTGGGCTGCACGTCTAAATAGGAAGCTGAATACTCATTTTATATAGTTATGGAGTATATGAGTTTGTAGGATTTTTTGAATGAGGACATATCTGTAAAGTGAGTCGAAAGTTTTGTTTATTTCAATGGTTACAAGTATAGCTCTATGTGAGGGAGTTTTCTTAAGGCCATTTATAGTCTTTTGGGAAATAGTGAATAAGGCTGTAGTGGTTGAATGAGTTTTTTTGAAACCCTGTGAGCTGTTTGGTAATTGTGATAATTCGATGTGTTTTTGATTGTATGAGTTTTTTCTGGAAGTTTTACGGTATGAGGATGGGAGATTTGGTCTTTTTTCTGGGTTCTAGCTTGGGGATGTTGAGTGTTTTCTAACGTATTGAGGGGATGAAGTTAAGAATTCATGATTTGTTGTATATTGTAGTTTGATATGCGATAGCTGAGGGTCCTAGATGTTTTAAATGCAGGTTCGAGATATTGTCAGGGCCTGTGGCAGTAAAGTTTTTGAGCACTTTAATTCATTTTCTGATATCTTGATGTGAGATGAAGGGAGTTGAGTTTTGTTCAAGGCGTGCTTGTCTCAGCTGACTGATGATGTGTTTTTATTATTGTGGTGTGTTGGTTTATTGGAGATGTTTGCGTACTATTGGGTAAAGATATTGCAGTGCTGTTTTGGTGATGGTGGAGAGTAGTTAGGGCATGTTAAAGGCTTCATGTAATATTAGGGATGTATTTTGTGAGTTGTGTAGTAGTTTGATTACCTTCCATGTTCTTTTTCGATTGCGGTTTGTTAAGTTGTTTTTTCAAGGTATTATTTGAATTTATTAGTTTTGTGGATTTCGATTTGGGTTGAGATTTAGTTATTCGGGCTTTTGTCTGTGTGGTGAGTTCTCCAGTACGTGTTTTGCTTTGTGGGAGTTTATTTCGTTACTTTACTTGGTTGGTTTCTGTGGTAAGTCATGGGCTGCATTGCTTTCAGTGTCAATTGTGGATATAGGTTCGCTGCTTTGAATATTGTTTTAGTGAGAGTGTAATTTGCGGAATAAAGAGAATAGTGATTTGTAATTTTGGGCCGTGGTAGGTGTGTTTCTACATGTAGGAAAAGGTTTGTTAATTTTTTTTATAGTTTATAGATGATCATTTTCTTGGGGTAGAATAGTTTAGCTTTTATGCATGTTTTTATTATAGGGAACATGGTCGCTAATGTTTTTATGACAAGGACATCGTCGAAAAGTTTAGGACAATTTCACTTTTCCATGATAAAGATTTGGGTGTAAGGAAGGTGAGGAGACAGAGAATTGCTAATAGAACGGTAGGACAATGTATGGTTCACTATGTCGTTTTGAGAGGGGTATAATGCTGTAAGCTGACAGTGGTGGTTTGTTCTGAGATATAATGAGAAGATGCAGGGCAGGTAAGATGAGCGATTCCAGTTCGTTGAGGATGTAAATACCTCTGGTGTCTATTGATGTGGATATTGGGCATAAATATGCATAAACAGCGGTTTATTTTAAGGCTATAACAAGTCGCCACCTCATGATTAATGTTGGGAACAGAGTATGAATGCAGAGGTTCTTAGCCTTCTTCGTGTTTAAAGGGAGTAAAGAAACTGAAAATATGCCTAGATTGAAAAGTATTGGTATGAGTAGTATAGTAATATTATTAATATGGTATTATTAGTAATAGTTATAAATAACATTTATATTTTAGAATAAATGTTAACTTATACGTGTCAATGTAGATTAACCTAGTAATTAATCAATTAGTATTAGAGATTTGGGCTTGGATAAAATAATGATATATATATATTATAGATCACAATTAATAGATAGGTATTTTAACTTTGTAGTATTGATTAATAAATATAACTGATATGTAAAGAAATGAAATATTTTTATCTTCCAGTTTACATGTATATATTATGTGAACTGAAGTGAATATTTGTGTGAAAATAGAAGAGTTTGGCTGTGATAAGTTTGTAGATTAAGGTTTAGTTCTTTGTTACTAAATTATTTATTCTTAGTTAAATGTAACTATGAATATGTTAGCTTTATTGTTAGAGTTGGTAAAATCTTTATATACGTATATAAGCTATACTTTCAACTAGATTACTGTTATGATAATCGGTATTAATAACATAAGTAGTTATGATACATTTTTGTCATTATATAATTATTAGTCGTTGTTAATGTTTATAAGTATATTAAGATTAAACTAGTGTAATTATATATTGATTATTAAGCTTAACTTTATATTTTTTTTAAAAAGTAAATTAAGTAAATGAGGATATTATTAACTGCACTGTATTGTCATTAGCTAATGTTATAGTGTACTTTATAACTTGATATTATTGTTATAAGATGTGAAGAACTATTGTATTTATATAGTATTATCAGTTATACTAAGATTAGTGTAAATTGTATATGTTTATGTTTGATGAATTGTTGATTATATAGATAGATACAATTATTTAATTATTTCTTAGTTTCATTACGTTAAGCGTAACTATATGTTATGCTTTTATACATGATTGATGAGTAAAACTTTTAATTGGAGATCACACGATGATGTTATGAGAGAATAGTTGAGATTAAGGAGATGAGTGTAGATGTAATAATAGTAGATATACGGATCAGTAGTTTTTATTAGTGATGTGAAAGTTAGAGAATGTTGAAGAGTTAATAGAGATTGTACTGGGTATAATATACAGTATATAGTATATATAGTGTTACAGGATAGGGTATCCAAGAATTAAACAATTAATTATAATGCATTAGAGATATGCTTTAGCATAAGGAAATGAAGGTTAATTAGTATGGGAATTACGTATTTATATTGTACGATATAACCATACGACTGGTTAGTTGCTTTATAACTCTAAGAGTGGATTAAGTTCGTATTAGAAACTTATTGATTAATGTTTCAACAGAAGATTTGAGCTAATAATTAATTCATATGATAGATGTGTAATGATATTGTGTTGGTTATGGTGGTCTGTATGAGAACACACGCTGAGAATATAGAGTTAATGTTAATTTATAATGACTAGTATGTTTAGTTTACTAATGTTTTAACTATATGATATGACTACAATGTGTATGATGGTTTGTATTTTGATGGTGTGGTGTATTTGTGTGGAGCGTGAATACTTTTTATAGTGAAGCTTGAATTTATAACTAGGTTAAGCTTGATACAGGTATGAATAACAAGCAAATTTAAAATAATTGTTGTTTTCTTTTGATTAATTAAATTTACAAAGTTAAATTTTTTATTGTTAATACATACATGCGGACCCATCGCTCTTGTAAGTAGCACCGTAGAGTTGATGCGTGTGTTCTGAGATGTGACTATATGAGTGTACGCACACTCCCACTACTGCTGTTGTATCTAGACAGATAAGGAAATGGTGTTATTAATATGTTAGATTTATTTATTATCGGCTGGAGGGACATTTGTCAAGTATATTTAGAGTCAGGACGATGGAGTTAAGGAGTGCGTGCTCTAGTTCGATTAGTATGTGAAGACGATTCAGCTCATATGCATACGTAGTGAGGACAACGAGGATTCAAGCTCCTTCGTGAATATGGGATGTAATCATTGTATGGTATAGTAAATATACCGGAGCGATTGAAATCAGAGAGTAGTACTGTTAACTGTTAACGTTATTACTATAGGGGGGTAGAATAACTGTATTATAAGTGTGTGTTAGAGTATTTCTTTAATCGATGTCATGTGCTGAGAGTTTATAGCATATTACTTAAGTGAGTCTAAAGTATATGCTATAAGAAAAATGAAGCTAACCTTTGAGTTAGTCAGTAGTCTATTAGGTTAACGTATTAAGTAAGCTATAATACTTGGCTTGTAATGACTATATAGTTATAATTGAAATATTTATAGTTAATTATTGTTTTATATGATTGACATGATTTATTCCTAAAAATGAATACGTATCTCAAAATAGGGCCAATTATTAGATTAATGACAACGATGAAGGATATCAATTAGATATCTAACTCACATGCTAATGTAGTATACGCTATATGACGGGAGGTTGATGTAGTGGTTATGGATAGGGTATTTGAGTTTAGCTAATATACTTTAATAAGTGCTAATTAAGAGGTATTGGTAAACGTATATTATACTATTAGTAAAAATGTTGTATCACACCTTTAATCAATAGATCTAATCTAGATCTAATAGATGGACCTAGTAGAGAGTGGACAGAAAGGTATGAATGGATTGTGTTTGAGTTTACATAGATTTTAACTATATATGCTTAATAGGGGTATGTATAAAATACATGTAAATAATTATTAAAAGTATAAAAAAATTGATTCCATAAATACTAATGTAGTATCAAATCAGATCAACATATAATACTTGGACAGCGAAGATTAAACTATAAGAGTTATAAACTACTTTCAGAAACGCACAGTTACAGATTAAAGTTTATATAGTTGCAATTTATCAGTCCCATTAGAATATATCTGTATTTGCATATGTAGATAAAAATTACTATGTCTAAAATTAAATTTGTAGTTAATAATTTAAATTATAAAGAATAATAATAATAAAGAAAATATTATTTAATTTTATTAAGTTAATATTATTAATATTTATAATTGATAGTACTATTTATGAAAATATTTGATATAATTTTCTATTAATATGGTTCTGAATACTATAACATTCACCCCTGACCCTTCTGACAGACCAGTCGAGTTATTAGAGCATAATAAACATCTTGAGAGAGTAATTACAAAGATGCTTGTACATTGAAAACATACACGGACATTAACATTAATAGATAAAGACTACAAGTAGAAAACTTACACGCCATTCATCGAAGATCATTAACAAAACTTTCGGCGTCTAGAAACTATCTTCCAGGGAGTCTCTGAGAGGAATGGAGAGTTTAATATGCCAATACGGAGAAAGGAACAAGATTGCGCGTCTACGTCACCAGTCGACCAGGATCAACACCGCGAACTCTGGAGGTCACTTGTCTCGTGCCTTTTGTTTCACCATGGGAAAATATTATTCAAATGATCCAACAGAAAAAGCTTCATCTTCAAATTAATGAAAAATATGTTGTCCTGATGACATCATTACCTTACATATCTTCTTTCTTACTTATATATATCACTTTCTTCTTCTTACCTTCTTTTTTGACTACATTACGTACTATTATCTTCTTCTATATTTCAACAGGGACTACCTACCTTCATACGTGGGGCCTTGGAACTATATTCCGAAATCGTATCATACTATATTACCGATTATCACGTCTTCGTATCTAGATACTTCATGTCATATCCTATATACTAATACTTCTATATCTTATACTACATAAGTTTACTAGTTTCTACTCACGTAATTACATTTTTAGAACTATTTCTTTCTCTATATTCTGAGCAGGAGGCGAGAGGGAGAGTGATGCTCAAGCGACCCACTAGCACATCAGTCAATATTGTGCAAATAGACGGAAAATAAAATACGCCCAGAATAGAAAACGTATCCTATATATACGTCTCTATACGATGATGATGAGCGTCATCTTATAATCATCTACACATTACTTTTAGCCCGTACGTACAAGTTCCACCTTTCTTGGCTCGTGGGTACTATATATTCAATTATAGTATATATATACTGGTATATATACCGTATATATAATATATATATACGTATATACGTATATATATATATTATATATACTAATAATATATTATACACATATATATATAATGATATAGTATATATATATATATATATACTATATAATAGTATATTATAATTAAATATATATAATATATATATATATATATATATAATATATATAATATATATTATGGTTAGCCTTAAAAGCAACATGCATGTAACAAAAAACTATAACAGGTACAGGAAAATAAATACATTTTTTAATATTGAGACATTTTTATCCATAAATTAAAAAAAAATAATGCTTTGGAACAAATTTAAAATTGTTAAAAATGTTGGAAATCTGTATGATAATGATTAATTTGAGAGGAACGAAGGAGCTCTAGCGCTCAGGAACGCCCAAAGTTGCCCAATATGTCAATTTTTTTAAGCTAACAGATACGCAAGAGTAATCCACAAAGATGGACAGAGTCGGGGTTTCTCGGCTACCGGGGACGACGGGGGCTGTCCCTCCGTCGGCTCCCCCTAAAAAGGAAATAAAAGAAAAAAATTAAACATTTTCTCCAGAAATAGATAAAAAAAAAACATATTTGGTAACTCTTGCTCTCTGGTGCTACTGCAGGGATGGAAAGGTTATAGGTGTCATTAATATATAATTAGAATAAAATAAATTTTTTAAGTTTCATCGAGGAAATTGCTTGCTGGAAATTAAAAAAATGTTATTTATTTTCCTGTGGCTGTTATTAGTTTTTAGATACAGCCTGATGCCTTTCGGGCAGGCTGGCCTTTATATATTATATATAATATAGATTATATATATATAAAATATATATATATATATATATATAATATATTATATAGTATATATATATATATATATATATTATTATATTATATTAATATAATATATCATATATAATAATAGTATAGGTATATATATATATATATATATAGTATATTATTATAATAATTATATATTATAATTTATATATATATATATATATATATATGCGATATATAGTATATATATATATGATATATATAACACACATGCAACTATTTATATAAACTTCATTACATTACAAGCTATTTAGTAATATTAAGTGTACCTATAAGAAGAGAGAGTCAAGTCGTGTTTTAGATGCACAAAAAAATATGATTTTTTTCTTTTTTTAAAAAGTAACCTTAGATTCCATTAATTTTATATTCTTCTACTCAATTTCCATTTCCATTCTTATGCAGATTTGAGTTTGTCAAATGATGTTCTCTTATCTTATTAAAGTTAACTTATCTTATAAAAATAAAATTTTTTAGCTCAATTTCTATTTTTATCCAATAAAAAGCGCAATTAAAAAAAAACAAAAAAAAAAAAAAAAAAAAAATCTCTGCTAACTATTTTAAATTCGAATTGCGATTTGAAAATTATTTGGCGAGTTATTTCTTAATGGTGTTTGTTACATCATATTCTGAAGAGGAAATATGAAATAAAAAACGAATGGCTATTATTTTTTATGTTATTTATTTATTTTTTCTTTTTTCTTTATTTCTTCTTTAAACGAATGATCTTAAAATACCATTTTTAAAAAATGCGGTCGCACACACACACACACTACGACATATATATAATATATATATATATATAATATCGTAGAATATATATAATTACTATATTATATATATAGTATCATATATATATTATACTATACTCTTTACAATAAATGTTATATCACAAGATTAACAAGATTGTACCATATAGAATATATATATAGTGATATATGGTGATGGTAATAAGCTGTTGAACTCCAGGAAAGAAAATAATAAAAAGTGTATTCGTTATTTCATATAATTTTAGGGTAATACCATTACAATTTAGGTAACGCAACCCTAAACCTAATCTAACTAACCTAACGATCAAAACCAACCTGACTAACCATATTCAACTAACCGAAATTAAACCTATCCTTAATTATTGAACGGAGCAATTCTTATACATGTCCTATAAAGTATATACTTATTATATGATATATATATAATATATACTATATTATATAATAATATAATATATCATATATATATATATATACATATATATAATAAATATATATATATAATATATTATATTATATAGTATCGCATTTCCTTAATATGTCAATAAATTTTTGCAATTTTCCTAAACATTATAAGGATCTCGTAGGAGGGTAGTTTGGAGAGACAGCTTTGCATTTTGCGGTGCAGTTTGTGACGCCGTTTCTTTTCGTGCGATCGGTGCAGTGGTTCCACTCATGATTTCAATGCTCGGGCGGTAGAGCGCGAAATTTAAGGGTGCGGTTGCGCGAAGCGATGCAAAAAGAGGGATAGGTCGGACAAGGTTTGCCGAAACAGTGATCTGGTGGCGTCAATAAGGTTGTGGTCCATGTTCTTCTGGGGCGACCCACGGTGCGGTCC
>JABUQX010103019.1:0-34086 GCA_015478945.1 Trachelipus rathkii | reverse complement strand
TATTATTTGAAACCGAGTCCTAACATGAATACGTATTATAACAAAATTTAGATTTCTATATGCTATTTACAAGAATAAAACAATAATTAAATGAGGCTTGACTTACGCGTGTCATCACTATCTTAAATTGTAAATATTTTTACGGTTGTGAGAAGGAGATACCTCAAAAAACATCCTAAAATTCAACTAGGAGCCTTAATTATTATTTGAAACCGATCCTAACATGTAACTACATATGATTATAAACAAATTAGATTTCTTTGGCTATTCACATATAACAATATAAGTAAGCTTGACTACGCTTGTATGGCGACTACATAAAACGTTTTAAGTGTATGGGTGCAAGAAGATAACCCTATAAATACCTGCCCTAAAATGTACCTAGGAGGCCCAAAATTACTATACTGAAACCGATTCCATAAACACGAATTACATATTATCAGACCGAAATCTAGGATTTCTTTGTAGTTTAGACAGTAAAACAAAAGAAATCGACTTATAACTTTATGACACCAGTTAAATTGTAAATATTTTTTCGGTTGTGCAAAGGAGAAGTCTGCTCATAAGGACCTGGCCAATTTACTTAGGGCCAATGTATATTATCTGAAACGATCTAAAATGATTAAATACAAATAAAAATACATAAACATCTGCCACATATAACAAAATAAAAAGCTTGACTACGCTTTATCTACACAGGCAAATTGTAAGACAAATTCATGATTGTGTGGCAAGGAATGATACCTCAACACACCTGCTCCGTAAACTTTAATAGGAGGCCCAAATTATTTTATTATGAAACGTGATCCTAACTCGATTGAATTACATATTATATAATCAAATATAATTTTTAACTTAACTATACATAAAACAAACAAATAAGCCTTGGACTACACCTTATTAATGTTCAAATTGTTAAAATCTTTAAGGGATATTCAAGAAAAACCCTAACACACCTGTCCTAAATTTACCTTAGGAGCCCAAAATTATATCTGAAAACTGATCTAACACTGAATGCATATTATAACAAAATTTAGATTTCATTTGCTATTACACATAAAAGAATACAAATAAAGCTGGACTACGCCTTATCACTACATAAATGTGTAATTTTTTTAAGGTTGTGCAAAGGAGATTACCCAAACACCCCTGCCTAAATTACCCTAGAGCCCAAATTATTATTCTGAAACCCGATCTAACCATGAAAACTATTATGCGCTAAAATTCATTGTTTTGTGCAATTTATTAGTCGTAAAACAATAATAAAATAAGCTTGACTACGCTTATAATCACTACAAAATAGGTTGTAAAGATTTTTTATAGGCTTTGCCAAAGGAAAGATACCTCGAAGACCAGCCTGCTAAATTACCAAGGAGACCAAATTATTATCTGGAAAACCGAATATAACATTGAATACATATATAACAAATTTTAGATTTCTTTTTGCTATTACTAAACATAAAACAAGAGTAAAATAAGCACCACAACGTTTATTCACTACATCAAATTATAGAATTATTTTACGGTTGTGCGCAAAGAAAAATACCGTAAAACACCTGTCCATAAATAACCTTGGAGCCCACATTATTATCTGGAAACCAGACTCTAACATGAATACAATTAAGTATAACAAATAATTAGTAACGGATTCTTTGCTGATTACACACATAACAATATAAATAAGCTTGACTACGCTTTATCACTACTAAAATAATGGTGTAAATTTTTTACGGTTTGCACAAAAGTAATACCTCAAACACCGCCTAAATTTACCTAGGATGCCCAAATTATAGTCTGAAATCCGATTTTTAACATTTGAATGCTAGATGTATAACAATCGATTATTTCTATTTACAAACATCTTCATAACAATATATAAATAAGCTTGAACTACGCTTTATAAAATACCCAAAGGGTGTTAAATTTTTTTACGGCCTGTTGCAAAAAGATACCTCAAAGTACTGCCTAACATTATCTAGGATACCCAAATTATTCTTCTGAAACGATCAAACATTGAACTTCATATCTATAACAAATCTAGATTTCTTTGCTATTACCACCATTAAAAAAATATAAAAAAGCCTGCTGACTACGCTTATCCCCCTTATTATGAAAATTGCTTATTAATTTGTCCTTGGTTGCACATATTCCTCAAACAATCGCATAAATTACCTATAGGAATTTCAAAATATTATTCTGAATACATATTAAATTTCCTTAACAAGATTTGGTGATTCTTTGCTATTACACATTGAATTAAACAGATATTTTTTAAGCGTTGACTGAAACTGTTATCATGAAGAAGTATCTCTCATCCCGGGTTAAGGTTGTGCCAAAATATTTTGTTATTTTTAACACCTGCCTAAAAATTACTAGAAGCCCAAATTTTTATCTGAAACCGATCTAACATGCATACATATTATAACACATTTAATTCACTTTTACTTTCAGGTAGTACCAATCTGGCTAAGATCTTTGACAAACTTGCTTTTTTATTACATTATAGAATTGAAATAATTTAGTCATAAGAAAATGGAGATTTACTCAAAACCGCCTGATAGACTTACCCTAGGAACGCCCAAATTAATTATCTGAAAAGCCGAACTCTTAACATTGAATACAATATATACTGAACATATTTAGATTTATTTGCTATTGACAATATTAACCAATATAATAATTAAGGCTTGGACTACTCTTTATCACTTACATAAATGATGTAGTATTTTTTTAGGTTGTGCATAGGAGATACCTCAAACACCTGCCTTAATTAACCTAGGAGCCAAAAAAATTAGTTACCTCGAAACCGATCTAACATGACCTACATATTATTAACAAATTCAGATTTTCTTTGCTATTACACATAAAACAATATAAATAAGACTGACTACGCCTTATCACTAACATCAAATTGTAACAATAATTTACGGTTGTGCAAAAAGTAGATACCTCAGACACCTGCCTAAACTACCTAGGAGCCCAAATTATTATCTAAAACCGATCTAAGCATGAATTCATATTATAACAAATTTAGATTTCTTTTTTTTTTTTTTCTTTTACACATTTAACAAAAAACAATTTAAAAAAAAGCTTTACTTTGCTTTATTCCTACCTTTATTAATCTGTAAATATTTTACGGTTGTGCAAAGGAGATACCTCAAACATCTTGCCTAAATTACTAGGAGCCCCAAATTATTATTCTTAAACACAGAATATAACATGAATACATTGTATAACAAATTTAGATTTCTTTGCTAATTACACACATAAAAACAATATAAATAACTTGACTACGCTTTATCCCTACATTAAATTGTAAATATTTTACGGTTGTGCAAAATAGCTACCTCAAACACCTGCCTAAATTATCTAGGAGCCCAAATTATAATTTGAAACCGATCTAATTTGACAGTGTTATTAACAAAATTTAGATTTCAAGCTGCATTTACACATAAAACAATATAAATTAAGCCTTGAAACAACGCGCTTTCATCCACTTACATTTCAAATTGTTAGAATAGTTAATTTATGCAAAGGGAGATAACCTCAAATATCTTGATAAGTTTGGTTAGGTACCATAATTATTATTTTGAAACCGATCATAAAAAAATGAAAAAATACTATGAAAAATTTAGATGTTCTTGCTATTACACATTTAAATAATAATATATAAATAAGCTGACTACGCTTTATTACCGATTTTCAAGTTGTACAATATGTTTACGGATGTGCAAGGGAGATTACCTCCAAACACACTGCTCTTAAATTACCTGGAGCCAACATTATTATCTGGAAACGCGATCTAACATTGAAATACATATAGCGAGTAATTAGAATATTCTTTGCTATTACACATTAAAATATAAGTATAAATAAGCTTGACAGGCTTTATCAGAAACATAAATTGTTAATATTTTTACGGTTGTAGAAAGGAAATACCAACTCAAACACCTGCCGTAATTACCTTGGAGACCCCATATTAGTTATTTTGATTGTCGATTGACGAAGAATAGCCAGTTTATTATTAGTAATTTAGGTTTCGGCTAAACATTTAATAATATATCCAGGCTTGACTACGCTTTATCACTTGACATAAATGTGTAAAGTTTTTTACGGTATGTGCAAAGGAGATACCTTTCAAACACCTTGCCGTTAAAATTACCTTAGGAGGCCAAACAAATTATTATCTGAAACGATTTAACATGATGATTACACTATTATAACAAATTTAGGATTTCTTGGCTAATTTTTATAACTAATTACAATATATTTTAAAGTTTGCTGGTAATGATCCCATAATTGTTTACGTAAGTTGGGGATTTTAATAGGGAGATACCTCAAACAACTACCTAAATTACCTAGGAGGAACTCAAATTATTATCTGAGAACGATCTAACATGATATAATATTTAAAGAAATTTAGATTTCTTTGCTCTTTCAAACATAAAAACAAATATAAAATAAGCTAAACTACGCTTATCACTACATAAATTGTAAATATGTGTTATGGTGTGCAAATAGGAGATCAAGTTCAATCACACTCTGTCCTAAATTATTTATCTGAAACAATATAAAGTAAGCTTGACTATGCTTTTTAAAACTATAAACTAATTTAAATATTTTTATGGTGTGCAAAGGAGATACATTCAAACACCTTCCCAGGTAAGTTATTCAAATGCAATGGAACATGACATACCTATTATAAACATAATTAGATTTCTTGTCTACATATATAACAATGCTACATATAAGCTTGACTCAAGCGTTTATCTCACTACGTAAAATGGTAAATTGTTATACGGTTGTTGCAAAGGATGAGGTGAGATAACCTCAAACACTATACCAAAATTACCTAGGAGCGGAAAAATTATTATCTGAAAACCGATCTAACATGAATACATATTATAACAGATTTAGATTTCTTTTATTACAACATAGAAACAATAGAATATCATCTTTCACCGTTTTTATCACTACATCAAATTTGCAGTAAATATTTTAGGATTGTGCAAAGAAGATACCTCAAACCACCTGCCTAAATTACTTATTTAGGAGCCCAAATTATTTTCTAAACTATAGACTCTCAAGAGATGAATACATATTAGGACAAATTTAGATTTCTTTGCGATTACACGCTATAACAATATAAAGAGTAATGCTTGACTACTCTGTTATTTTCAATACATAAATGTGTAAATTTCTTTACAACTTTTCATTCAGTATAGCCTCAACCACCTTGCCTAAGATTTACTTATGAGCCCAAATTATTATCTTGAACCGAACCAATTCTAACATGAATACATATATATAACAGAAATTTAGATGTCTTTTGCTATTTACACATTAAAATATTAAGAGATATTCCTTTTAACCATGATTTAAATTGCTACATCAAACAATGTAAAATATTTTACAAATTATGCAAAGGAAACCACCTCAAACACCTGCCTAGAATAACTAGGAGCCCCAAATTATTATCTGAAAACCGATCTAACATTATAAGTTACATTTTATAACCAATTTAGATTTCTTTGGTTATTACACATAAAATATTGTAAATAGGCTTGACTACGCTTTATCACATACATCAAATTGTAAATATTTTATGGTTGTGCATTTTTGATACCTCAAACACCTGCCTAAATTATTATCTGAAACAATATAAATAAGCTGGACTATGCTTTATCACTACAGCAAAATGTAAATATTTTATGGTAGTGGCAAGGCAGACCAACTCAAACACCTTGCCTTAATATATTATCTGGAAAACCGACTAACATGAAACATTAATTATAGAGCAAATTTAGATTTCTTTTGCATTACACACATACACAGATATAAATAAGCTTGACTTACGATTTATTCCACTACATAAATGTGTAAATTTTTTACGGTTGTGCAAACGAGATAAATCAAACACCTGCTTAAATTAACTATGAGCCCAAATTATTATCTGAAACTGATCTAACATGAAGAATACATGATATCAATAACCAAATTTTAGGAAATTTTGTTTGCTATTACCATCGCCACTTAACAACAATTAATAAATAAGACGTTTACACTACGCTTTATCACCAACATCAAACTGTAATAGTTTTAGTAATGCGCCAAAAGGAGTGATACCTTCAAAACACCGCACTAAATTAACTAGGCAGCCTCCAAATTATTATCTCATGAATACAGATGTCTAGAACATGGAATATCATACTTGTTATATACAAATTTAGATTGTTCTTTGCTTATTACATATATGAACAGATATATAAGCATGGACTACGCTTTATCACTACTATAATTGTGTAATTCTTTGTGAGAGGTTATATTTGTTGCAAAGGAGATACCCTGCAAACACTCTTCGCCTAAAATTACTTAGGAGCCTCAAATTATTAAATCTGAAAACCCCGAGCCTAGAATGAAAACATTATTATAACAAAGTTAGATGTCTTTGCTATTACAACATTAAAAAAAATATAAATAAGCTTGACTACCTTTATCACTACATCAAAATGTGTAAATTTGTTATGGTTGTGCAAAGGAGATAACCTCAAAACACCTGCCTAAATTACCTTGAGTCCCAAATTATTATTTGAAACCGATCTAACAAGAATACCATACTATAACAAAATCTGAGAATATATCTTTGCTACATTACACAAATATAACTTAATATAAATAAGCTTGACTTACGGCTTTTATCACTACACTAAATGTGTAAATTTTGTGTTACAGCTTTGCACAAAGGAGGATTACCTCAACACACTGCCTAAAATTACCTATTGAGCCCAGATTATTATCAGAAATTTGATTAATGAATACAAATCATATACAAATTTAGATTTCTGAGTCTTATTACACATAAAACAATATAAATAAGGCTTGACTAACGTTTGTATCACGTACAATCAAATTTTGTAAATATTTTACGGTTTCTGCAAAAGAGATACCTCAAAAAGCCTGCATAAATAACCCAAGAAGCCCAATTATTTATCTGAAACCAATTTAGAAAACGATGAATTGGCATATTATTAACTAAATTCTAGAGTTTCTTTTGCTATTAAACATAAAATCAATATAAATAAGGCTTCCCCATTAAGGTTTTACTATCATCAAATTGTCTGTAAAAATTTTATGGTTGTGCAAAGGAGATACCTCAAACACCTGCCTAAATTATTATCTAAAACAATATAAATAAGCTTGACTATACTTTATCACTTCATCAAATTGTAAATATTTTATTGGTTGTGCAAAGGAATACCTCAAACACCTGCCTAAATTACCTTGGAGCCAAATTATTATCTGAAACCGGATCTAACATGAAAATACATATTTGAACAAATTTAGATTTCTTTTTTTGCTATTACACATTAAAACAATATAAATAAGCTTGACTACGCTTATCACTACATCAAATTGTAAATATTTTACGGTTGTGCAAAGGAGATACCTCAAACACCTGCCTAAATTATTATCTGAAACAATCTTATTAACCTTGACTATGCTTTATCACTACATCAAATTGTAAATATTTTATGGTTGTGCAAAGAAGATACCTCAAACTCCTGCCCAATATATTATCTGAAACCGATCGAACATGAATACATATTACCTAAACAAATTTAGATTTATTTGCTATTACATGCGATAAAACAAATAAAAAATCAAGCTTGGACTACGATTTATTCACTACATAAATGTCTAAATTTTTTACAGTTGTGTAAAGGATGATACCTCAAAGCACCTTTCTAAAATACCGTGATTGAGTCCAAAAATTATTTGCTGAAACCGACTCTAACATGAATACATCTATTATGAGACAAATTTTGGAATTTCCTTTGCTATTACACATTAAAACAATATAAATGAGCTTGAATACGCTTTATCACTACATAAAATTGTAAATATTTTATGGTTGTGCAAAGGAGATACTTCAAACACCTGCCTAAATTACCTAGGAGCCCAAATATATTATCTGAAAACTATTAACTATGGAATGACATATATATAATAACAAGATGTTAGATTTCTTGGCTATTACACAAATAAACATATAAATAAGCTTGACTACGTTTGTCACTACATACATCAAATTGTAATTATTGTACGGTTGTGCAAAAGACGATACCTCAAAAACCTGCAAATTACCTAGGATGCTCCAAATATTTTATCTGAAACGCAAGGTGTAAACGCATGAATGCGCATATTATAACAAAATTTAGATTTCTTATTGTAATTACACATAAAACAATATCAATAAGCTTTACTGACTGCGCTTTATCACTACATTAAATTGTATAATATTACGGTCTTGTGCAAGAGATCACCGTCAATACAACCCTGCACCTTAATTATCTAGGAGCCCAAAATTATTATCTGAACTAGTCATAATCGTAAAGATACATATTAGTTGCAATTTAGATTGTCTTTACTTATGTAAACCATTTAAGCAATGATAAAATAAGCGTATGACTATACGTTATATCACTACATCAAATTTTGTTAATATGATTACGGATTGTGCAAAGGAAATGACCTCAAGACACCTGCCTAAATTTACCAAGGAGCCAATTATTATCTGAAACCGATCCTAAATGAAATACCATATTATAAAACTAAATTTAAGATAACTTTATTTATACATAATATACACTAATATTAAAAAAGCTTGTAATATGTCCTTACATAGATCAATATTTGTAAAATATTTTCTGCATATTATTCCCGCAGATCAGTCATATTTCACCTGCTGAATTACATTATACCTAGGAGCCCAAATAGTTATCTGAAACCGATCTAAAATGATTACGTTATATAACAAATTTAGATTCTATGCTATTACAACATATAACAATTATAATAAGCTTGACTAACCAAACTTATCACTTACATAGACATGTGTAAATTTTTTACGTGTTGGTTGCATTTGGAAGATAACCTGGGCAAATATACCTGCCTTAATTCCACCCTGATGAGCCAAAATGTAGTTATCTGGAACCGAATCTAGACTATGCATTACATATATATAATCAGAATTAGATTTCTTGGCTAATTACCATATATAACACATATAAATAACTTGACTACGCTTTATTGAATCAATAAAATTAGTAAATATTTTACGGTTGTGCATGAGCGGTAGCTACTGAAATTTTCCTATATTAGCTAGGAGCCCAGATTTTTATCTTGAAACAAATGGTCAAACATTGCATATTTATAACAAATTTAGATTTCTTTGCTAAAATTACCACATTAAAACAATGTAAAAATAAGGTCTCACTCACTTATATCAACTTCATTTAAATTGAAAAATTTTTTATATATATATTGCAAAGGAAAATCTTTCAAACAAACACCTGCCTCAAATACCTAGGAGACGAGAAATTATTATCTGAAACTGATCTTTCATGAATAAAATAATGATAGAAAGTTTTAATTTCTTTGCTATTACACATAAAACGAAATATAAAATAAGCTTGACTACGTTTCATCAATACAGAAGAAATTATAAATATTTTACCGTTATGCAAAGGATGTACGGTAAGATTGTAAAGTTTTAAGAATATGAACGTATTCAAACCCGAGTAATGCTAACTCAATAATAACATATTGGTAAACAATTCATCCTACCTCATGTTAATGAGTACATCTATGAAACGCCAGTGGACTCCCAGTGGATAAACTTACAAATAAATGTGTATTTTTAACTTACGTCTGGGACGATCACCTCCAAACACCTGCCTAAATATTTCCCTAGGAGCCCAAATTATTATACTGAACCTCGGTGCTAAACACGAATATCCATATGTATAACAAATTTAGATTCTTATGCTATCTTACACATACCACAATATAAATTTAAGATATACATTTGCTTATCTTTACATTAAGTTGTAAATTTTTTACGGTTTGCAATAAAAGGAGATACCTCAAAACACCTGCATTCTAATATTCTAACCTAGGAGGCCTATAATTGATTATCTGAAAACGAATCCTAACATGAATACATATTATTAAAAATTTTAGATATTTTTGCTATTACACATTATCAATTAATTTAGTAGAATAAGGGCTTTGACTACGCTTTTATCACTAACACAATATAATGTTGCTAATATTTTTTACGGTGAGTTGTGCAAGGAGATACCTCAAATCACCTGATTACGAAATTTACCTTAAGCAGTCCGAAATATGATTTGAATAAACGAATTCTAACATGAATTACATAAGGTGATAAACAAATTTAGATTTTTTTAGCTATTTTTACACAAATAACAATATTAAATAAGCTTTGAACTACCGCTTGTCGATGCGACACTACCATCAATATTGTAATTTTTTTTTATTTGATTGGCAATAAGGAGATACCCTCAAAACACTGCCTTAATTATCTAGGAAGCCCAATTAATTATTCGATGAAACCGATCTAACCATGGTAATTACATATTTATAAAAATTTAGATTGTGATTTAATGATTACCTATAACCCAATATAAATAAGCTTTTTTTTACGGTTTGCAATGGAAAAATTACCTCAAACACCTGCTTAAATTTACCTAGGAGCTCCAAATTCTATTATCTGAAACCGAGTCTAACGATTCAATTCGATATTTTATAACAAAATTTAACAATATAATATATAAAACTATATAAATAGGCTTGACTACGCTTGTCACTACAATCAAATTGTAAATATTTTAACGGTTGTGCAAAGAAAGATTACCTCACATCCACCTGCTCTACAATTAACTTAGGAGAACAAATTGATTATCTTGAAAACCTCGGATCTAAACATTGAATACAGTTAATAAAACAAATTAATAGATTTATTTCGGCTTATTACACATATTAACAATATAAATAGAGCTCTAATGATCTTTATACACTTCATTAAATGTAAATTAAATTTACAGGTTTGTGCCAAAGGAAAACACGATAACCCAAAACACCCTAAACTCACAATTTACCTCGAGTCCAAATGATTTATCTTGAAAAGACAAAATCTAACAGTGAATCTCATTATTATTAACAAATTTAGATTTAATTGTTATTACAAATAATAAACCAATACAAAATTAAGCTGACGTGACGCTAGAATTTTTACATCAATTTGAATTTTTACGACTGTGCCAAAGATTGAAATGCGCAAATCACCTGCCTAATTGTAGCCTAGGAGCCTAAATTTTTTATCTGAAACCGTTTACAACATGAATACATTATAAAACAAATTTAGATTTGTTTGCTATTACACACATAAAACGGTTTTTCAAAGAAGATACCTAAAACACCAGGCTATATTACCTACGAGCCCAAATAATTATCTGAAACCGATCTAATAGGAATACTTTATAAAACAAATTTAAGATATATTTCTATTACACATATAAAACCATAATTAAATAAGCTTAACTAAGCTTTATCACATCATCAAGTTGTAAATATTTTACGGTTGTGCAAAGGGGATATCTCAAACACCCGCCTAAATTACATAGGATCCTAAATTAATATCTGAAACCGATCTAACATGATAACATATAAAAAATTTTCATTTCTTTGCTATTGCACACAGTATAACAATATAAATTAAGTTTAACATTCTACGCTTCATCACTACATCAGATTGTAAATCTCTTTACGGTTTGCAGCGAAGATACCTCAAAACACCGCACCTAATTACCTAGGAACCCAAATTATTATCTGAAACCGATCAAACATGAATGCATATTTTAACAAATTTAGATTTCTTTGTATAACACACATATAACATTATACATAAACTTAGCTACGCTTTTTCACTACATAAAAATGAAAATTTTTTAAGGTTGTGCAGCGGAAATACCTCAAACACCTGCCTAAATTACCTAGGAGCCCAAATTATTATCTGAAACCGATCAAATGCATGAAAAATATAAAAAAAATTTAAGATTTCTTGCTTAAATTATGTAAACTAATTTAACCTTGTATAAGAAGAGTTCTGTTCTGCAGACAATATGTCACTATCTCTCGCTCGTTTACTTAATCACTAATAGTAATTTGTAATTTAGTTGCTCTTTGAAAGAGTAATGGATTTAACAGATACTCATACACTTACCTAAATTACCTTGGAACCCAAATTATTATCTGTAACCGATCTAAAATGAATAAATATTGTAACAAATTGAGATTTCTTTGCTATTAAACATAAAACAATATAAAGAAGCTTAACTACGCTTTATTACTACATCATTTTTAAATATGTTAAGGTTGTGCAAAGAAGATATCTCAAACAGTTCCATAAATTACCTAAAAGCCCAAAATATTATCTGAAACCAATCTAACTTGAAAAACATATATATAACAAATTTTAGATTTCATCGCTATATTACACATAACCAATATAAATAAGCTTGACTACGCTTCGTCACTACATCAAATTGTTAATACATTTTTACGGTTGCGGTAAAAGAGATAACTTAAAGTGCTGCCTAAATTACCTAGGAGCCCAAATTATTATCTGAAACCGATCTAACATGAATTTACCATTAAAAAAACAAAAATTAGACAATCATACTACATATCATCTTGCTACTTTGCAAATTTACACATTATAAATACAATTTAAATTTCAAATTTCTCTGCTCACTACTTTCAAAATTTATTAAATATTTTGAGGAAATTTGTCAAAGGGAGATACCTCAAACACCTTGCGGAATAATAATACCTTAGAAGGTCCCGAAATATTACCTTGAAAACCGATCTAACCATTGAATTTGCATATGTTATAACGATATTTAGATCTATTTGCTATAAGATAATTATAAAACATTATAAATAAGCTTGACTTACAGCTTTAAATTCAACACAGTCAATTTGTAATTTTTTACGACTTTGTGCAGGGAATATCCTTCAAAACAACCTGCCCTAAATTACCTATAATAGGCCCAAATTATTATTCTGGAAAAACTGAACGAACATGGAATACTTTTATAACAAATTTAGATTTTATTGTTATTAACAGCAAGCTATAACAATAATAATACAAATAATTGACTACGCTTTATTACAACCATAAATTGTAAATATTTTACGGTTGTTTGCAAAGGAGATACCTTCAAAACATCCTGCCTCAAATTTTAATTTAGGTGAGCAAGAAATATTATCTGAAATAGATTTAAAGTGAGTACATATTATAAAACAAATTAAGATTTTTTTGCTATTATGCATATAACAATAAAAATAAGCTTGGGACTACGCTCCAATATCACAAATAATTATAATGGCTTCTTAAAAATTTTTATCGGATTGTGCAAAAGAGATACTCAAAAAATAACTCTACATAAATACCTTAAAATCTATAATCTGAAATTGATCTATACATGAATACATTATCTTATTAAACAAATTTAGGATTTCTCTGCTATTAACATTTTACGATATTAAATAAGTGACTACTCTTTGATACACTACATCAACATACAGAGAATTTTTTACGGGTTATTAAAATAGAAGTACTCAATAACACTTGCCTAAAATATACTTAAGTGATCACCAAAATTTTTATCTGAACCTGTATCTCGCATAATTCCAAATTTATAACAATTTAGATTTCTTTGCTATGTACACTTATAACATAATAAATAAGCTTGACTACGCTTTATTAGTACGTCAAATTGTAAATTTTTTATTAGACCAAAATTTTTTCTGGAACCGATCTAACATGAATACAAAGTATAAACAAATTTTCAGTTTTTTTTATTAAAATATTTAATAACAATATAAAAAGGATTGACTACGCTTTATTCCACTACATCAAATTGTAAATGTTTTAACGGTTGTGCTAAGGATGATACCTCAAACATTCTGCCTAGAATCTACCTAGGAGGCTCAAATTATATCTGAACACCGAACTCCTACCATGAACAAACATATCTATAAACATATTTAAATTTCTTTGCTATTACACATATAACAATGTAAATAAGCTTGACTAAGCTTTATCACTACATCAAATTGTAAATTTCTTACGGTTAAGCTAATAAAATTCTTAAACACCTGTTTAAATTACCTATTAGCCCAAATTATTATCTGAAACCGATCTAACATTAATACATATTATAACAAATTTTGATTTTTTTTATATTATACATATAACAATATAAATAAGCTTGACTACGCTTTGTCTTTTCATATTATTAAATTTTTTTTACGGTTGTGCAAATGGAGGATACTCTCAAATTCTGCCTAAATTACCTAGCAGGGCCTAAATTTTTTTCTCGAACCAACGATCTAACATAGAAATACATATTATAACAAATTTAGATTTATGTGCTATTACATATATAAAAATATAAATAAGCTTGTCTTCGCTTTTCACTATAAAAAATTGTAAATTTTTTACGTTTGTGCAAAGAAGATACTTATAACGCTTGCCTAAATTATAGAGGAGCCCAAATTATTATTTGAAACCGATCTAACATAAATACATATTATAACAAATTTAGATTTTTTTGCAATTACACATTAAAAAAAATAAATATAAACTAACGCTTAACTACGCTTTATCACTACATCAAATTGTAAAATTTTTACTGTTGTGCAATGGAGATACCTCAAAAACCTTAAATTACCTATGAACTCAAATTATTATCTGAAACTGATATAACTTGAATACATATTATAAAAAATTTAGATTTCTTTGCTGTTGCACATATAACATTTTAAATAAGCTTGACTACTACGCTTTATCACTACATCAAATTGTAATTTTTTACAGTTGTGCAAACGAGATACCTCAACACCTGCCTAAATTACCTAAAAGCTACATGAAATTGTAAATTTTTATCGGTTGTGCAAAGGAAATACCTCAAACAATTGCCTAAATTACCTAGGAGCCCAAATTATTATCTGAAACTGATCTAAGCTCTAACATGAATACATATTTTAACAATTTTAGATTTCATTGCTATTACACATATAACAATATAGATAGGTTTGACTACGCTTTAGCACTACATCATATTTTAAATGTGTTACGGTTTTGCAAAAGAGAAACCTCAAACACCTACCTAACTTTTCCAGGAGTCAAAATTTTTATCTGAAGCCGATCTAACTTGAATACATATTATAACAAATTTAAATTAATACGCAATAACACATATAACAGATTGTAAATGTTTTACAGTTGTGCAAAGAAAATACCTTAAACACCTGCCTAAATTACCTAGGAGCCCAAATTATTATCTGAAACGATCTAACATGAATACATATAACAAATTCAGATTTTTTAGCTATTACACATAAAACAATATAAAAGGCCTAATTACGCTTTATCAATACATCAAATTGTAAAATTTTACGGTTGTTCAAAGGGGATACCTCAAACACCTGCCCGAATTAACTAATAGCCAAAATTAACTTCTGAAACCGATCTAACATGAATACATATTATAACAAATTTAGATATCTTACCTATTACACTTATAACACTATAAATAAGCCTGACTACGCTTTATCACTACATCAAATTGTAAATTTTTTTTTACGGTTGTGCAAAGGGGAAACCTTAAACACCTGCCTAAATTCCCTAGGAGTCAAAATTATTATCTGAAACCGATATAACATCAGTACATATGTTAACAAATTTAAATTTCTTTCCTATTACACATATGACATTATAAAAAAGCTTGACTATGCTTTATTACTACAACAAATTTTAAATTTTTTAATGCTTTGAAAAAAAACCTCAAACACCTGCCAAAATTACCAAGCAGCCCAAATTATTATCTAAAACTGATCTAACATGAATACATATTATAACAATTTTAGATTTCTTTGCTATTACACATATAACAAACTTATAAATAAAGCTGCAACGAGATCTCCTTTTCAAAATATAAATTGGGCCCTTTCTCCTGAAAAACAGTCGTTACGTAAGAAAGTAGCGATCTTTATATTTTTCTAGAATAGTTTTGTGTGTCCAGAAACACTGCCGTATTTCTTCGTATTTAATAGCTGTTATACCTTTGAAGTAACATACTAAATTTAATTTGTGAAAAAATTTTTTTGAAATATTTTAAATTTTGTGAATTCTGGGTCAAACACTATAATAATGCCAGTGTGCCTCCTAAATAACAGGTCGACGAATAATGAATTTCCTTTATCATTATACTACGCTTTGTCACTACTATCCACAATAATTGTAAAGACCTTTTTTTAAGTGCTGTATGCAATAGGGAAGATACGGGCTTAAACATACTTTGCCTAAACTTACTTTGGAGCGCAAGAAAATGTTGCTCGCAAGCTACGAGTTGGGTACCACTGCAACATTTTCTACTTTTAATTAATTTATTTCTTCGCCTTGGACTATATAGGGCACTACTCCTTTTAATATCATAACTATCGTTCCCTTATATATTTATGATATATAATATATGGGACCTATCATCTCATCACCTTTCTTACATGTTCATCTCATCACTTTTCCTACATGTTCATTAGGTTCTAGAAAAATACTATATCCAAGTAACGCTATCTTCTTTGTCGTTGTGGAAAGAATGAAGTATAGTTTTATAACAGAAACTCAATTTTGTCATTGCTTACACTTCTATAATAATTCTCTTTGCCCTTCATTTCAACCTTTAACTTCATTTTCTTCCCCAAGTTGTGAATTATTTTTAAATACTAACAACTCTTTCATCGAACCATTCTTCCACTGAAAAATCTATTCCATGTAATCATGTTTCTTTCCCTTCTTTAAATCCATATTATAAAGAGATCTAATCTTTTTATTTCTTTTGCCTCTCGAGCCGATGCCAGAAAAAATTGTAATAACTATCCTTCTAGTCACAACATTCTTGTGGAAAAAGTCGTTGTATTGGAACCTAGTTGATCACTAACTACTTCCATTTTTCTTTCATTAATCCTTATCACGTGTCTAAATCATCCGCTTATTTGTATAAATATTTACCTAAACTTCCTATATTAGTTCTCTTAACAGTTCTTTATCCCATCATTCTTATATGTATCTTAATTGTCACATTCTTCTTATGTTTGTAACATTTTAATATTATTAGCTATATTTGATGCTTTATTTATAATAATAAAACGCTCCTTTTAAATCGTACTACAACTACTAAGACTCCTCATATTCATGTTTTTAGATCACTTCCTACTACAGTATCCTTACCTATAATTCTACCTGCTCAATCGTCTGCTCATATACCTATAAGTAATACTCTATTACCTTTAAGAACCATACAAACGACTACTAATATTGGAACACATACACCACAACCCTCTACTTCACCTCGGCATAAATGTTCACATAGACGTAAGCCAACCCGACATTGTGTTTGCAATTATTCACGATCTTGTCCCTCAATATCTTCAACAGATTCTAAATCTTATGGAATTCACAAATACTGCCAACCCTCGATCTTTAACCGTTAATATACCGCAACCTTCGACGAGTGGACACCATCATCTGTCAACTCAAGAGTCTCATTAAGCAACAGTAATACTTCCCTTATTAATACCATATCACCAGTAAGTGAATTGAGGTATTCTTCTCAGAACTGAATAGAAATGAAGAGTGAGAAAGAATTACTTGTATTTATTTTATAGATTTGCAACAAGGTTGTATGATAGGGTTAATAGGAAACCTCTATGGCAGGTGTCAATGAATATTGGTGTCTGGTGGTGTAGGCTTCTGAATTGAATCAAAGGAATGTATGACGATAGGTGACCGCGGTATGTGTAATAATAAATGAGAGTTGAAGTGATTGGTTTAATATAAATAGAGGATGAGACAGGGATGTGCTAAGTTTTCTTGGTAATCAATTTGTTATATGGATGTGGTATGAAGTAACTAGAGTACGTGGTGAAAGAATGATGAGAATGAAAAGAGAGTGAAGGTACTCTTACTTATTAGATAGAGGATGAATTGGTTATCTTGTGTGGCGAATCTGAAGAGAGTTTGAGAGGATTTAGAGTGGCTTGGCAGCGTTGTGTAAAAAAAAAAAAGGCCTTTTGAAACAGTATAAATGTACGTAAGAAATAAGGTTAAGGTATCGGGGTAATGCGAGTGAATGACAGTCACGTATGGTGTGGAAAAGTTTATGTTAGAATGGTTGAGGAACTGGATAAGTTCTCTGAGTTTAAGTTTCGATATTATGCTGGAAAATGAAAGGGAACGAAATTGATACAGAGTGTCCATAGGAAAGTTCGTGGTGAATGGTAGGAAGGTGGTTGGTGCACTTAAATCCTTTGTGGATATATATATTCGAAATGCGCTAGAGGTAGAAGTTTTTTTTAACAAGAGGGGCATGTTATTTACTCCCCCTAGTTAATGTTGTAAGCCAAATTGAAACTAAGGTTATTCTTCTTACTGGGAATGAAGATAGGTAATTAGCCTAAAGCTTCAATGTCCTTTCAGAGCCCGATATGGACAAAGTTTCCTTTAGGGGCGTATTTGGTTGTGAGAAGAAATTGATGATATAATATAAATGAGGGGGAAATGAAACGCATTTGGAAAGTTTCCCGTAAGTGTTGAAAGAAATTAGTAAATGGAGAGAAAAATAAACGAGGAGAACCATTTTGAAAGTGGTTTGGTGTCTTGCTCCATCTGACTATAGGAAAAGTCGGTTAGGCTAAAAGCGGTTGTTCATAGTGGTGAGTGTGCTGGGGGATATCGGGCCACCAGTTGGGAGGCCGAAGGGAAGAGAAAAAGTTGGTGTTGGTTCGAGCAAGTGAGGGGGAATAGTGTGGTCTTTTTCCTGGAAATCAATTAATTAATTAAAAAGAATGTTAAAAAGCAGGGGATATAAGGTTGGAAACATAATACAGCGAGTGAAAAATGAACAAGGGGAGAATTTTATGCCCCGAAGGCGGTAATTGAGATTGTTGGGGCTTCGCGAAGGGGAATGAATCCTACAGTTTGACGGATGCCACAGTAGACGGGTCCGTCATCTGAAGCGTGGTGTTCTGCGTTTGAAATAAACCCCAAGGGGTTGGGATTTCCTGAATGCGGAACCAAGATTTGATTTTAAGGGTATAAATGGACGGTAAGGGGCTGTGCTTTCTTTTGACTTGCGTCAAAATTTATTTCTACTACTTTTCTGTTGCGGTAGTATTCTAACAAACATCGCCTCCCAATCTAGGGGCAATAGGAGGAATATGAATATATATATATAAATATATATATATTATATAATTATATTATATATATATATATATATATATATTATATATATTATAAATATATAATATTATATATATATATATTATATAATTATAATATATATATATAATCAGGGTGGGTTCCAAGTAACAGTACTTGTTAACTTTTGTACTTGTACTTTAAGTTACATTTTTTTGGAAGGGTTACTTGTATTTGTACTTGTACTTGCAGTTTCTTAAACCACGAACTTGTACCTTGTAACTTGTACTTGTTACTTTGAGCCTTTGATTACTTTGGTAACTTGTTGCTTGGTACTTGAAATAACTTTTGCATTTTTAACTTGCCAATATTTTTTTTCTTTTATTCATTTTTCTTTCACGATTTTGATATTTTTTTATAAATTGATTCTAAATAATTTTCCCCATTATGAACTAAAAAGTATGTCCATTAATAATTTACTATATTATATATATATATATTATATATATATATATATCATATTATATATACTACTAGTTGTATATTTATATGATATATTTAGATTATATTATAGTATATATATTCATATCTCGTCAACCAACCTTTCTCGCTTTTTCCCCCAAAAGGCTTGTTTGGGCGCCATCCGGCTCGTGTCGTGACAGTCTCGGATACCGAAGTGTGTGGATAGAGTTAGAGGTGCAGATGAGAAGATCATTAATGAAAGGTAGGGATACTAGGAATAAAAAGTAGGGAGATAAGACAGAAGCTTGAGGAACACCACTATTTGGACAGAAAAGAAGAAAAAGTCGCCCCCATCAACAACAGGCCCGTTATTTGATGCGATTTGAAAGAAACGCTAGATATAGTAAGCAAAGAGAAAGGAGTGAAACCAACGGAGGAGGAGCTGAGAGAAGCCAGTGACGCGTGCCATACTCGGGTCAAATGCTTTAGATTTTCAAGCGCCACCACCCAAGTCTCCCGTAGTTCCTAAGGAGCGAAAAACCATAAATCGGTATGATGGTAATGTATATCGCCAGTAGACTTCGTGCAGCGAGAGCCGTACTGGCGATCATATTGAGTTTCCAGATGATCTTAAAAGTGAGTTGAAGAAGTGGTTCAAAGATCTTAGATAGAATACAAGTTGAAGAGTAACAGGGCGATAGTTAGAAGGATCAGCACGACTTTCCTTTTTTTTCGGAATAGGTTGGACATGTGAGAGCTTTCCCTCCCAAACTGAGGGAATCGATTGGACATAGAGAATATAGTGTAGCGAAATAGGTGGCCGAAGAGATTAGCCCTTTCAGTTGGAGAATTAGCAACACATTGATCAATAAAAAATTAAGAGGAGGAAAGGCAGATGGTTACAGAAGTTGCTTAAGAGATGAAAGATTTGTCTTCAGTCAGGAGAACCAAGGAGGGTTAGCGCACTTTTTCCTTTTTGATGAAAGCCCCGCTTTCTGCTCGTACGCATGATACAGACGAGGAAACAGAAAAGGTAGTTTTAGAAAGAATATCCCTTTAGTCGCACAAACTCGAAAGAAGTTGCTCCCAGTCAAGCTTACCTCCCTTTTATACCTGTATTAGTAGTTGGAAAAATCGCAAATAGCTCGCACAGAACAGTACCACCCTAGAGGTTGTTCGAACGGGAGTGACTCACGAGAGAGACCCTCGCAGCATATTTATTTCAAAAGCACCATTCTCGAGTACGGCCACCCATGTCTACTATGCGGCTGGATCATCCCTATTGGCCGGCGCGGGAAAATAAGCACCACCATTACACCCTCTCACGCAAAACCATGGATCTACTGTCAGTGATTTGGAAAATGGCACTATTGATATTTTTTACGCTTGCTTTAGAAGGACCCCCTGCCAACTTCACATATTCATGCTACCTCCAGACTTGTTTCTTTTGAATCGAGATACAGCTATATATTATCTTTATTCCTCGGATTCTCCAGGCAGCCCTCAGGATACAGCTTTCTCGCCTCATAACACACCTCCCACCACATTCATATGACATTACTCCTCCTCCCCTTTCCTTAATACTTTATTAACACTTTAACGATCATTATTCATATCCTTCATTAATCCCTTATTCGCAACATGAGCCGTAAACCAATTCTAGCTCTATAACTATCCTTATCTTGCAAACTCTGTGAATAAACTTCTCTCATCTTATCTCCCTTTTACATTAAAGTCACCATACAGACCTCTGTAATACGCTTATCGGGTGCTGATTTTTAACTCAGAATAAATATTATTTTTTCACACCTAACACGCCTCCATTAAAGTGTAATTTTGTCCGATTACAGCTAAACACATTGCTACCTTATAGATCTCTTTACTCGTCTTCACTTACCAAGGACACATCTAGTCATTTACGTTTACACGCGACTCAACAATAACTCATATATGACCTACCTACACTCAGATATATCCAATTAATGAACAAATACTTTACATTTTCACTGGTTAAACCTATTAACAAAACTAAGACTCAATATTTATAGCGCACTTCTCTCATTAAGACTTAGATCTCTTCTTATTAATTCCAACTCATAGAGGATTTATATATTTGCTACCGACTGACCTCTCTCCTTCCATGCAATCACAACTTTATTTACTAATCACTCTCATTGCATAATTCGATTTTCCCCTATTTCGTTTATCTCAAATTCAAATTATATATGATATAATAATATATATATATATTAAAATATATATATTATATAATTAATATATATATAATATGTATATATTATTATATATATATCCTGAAATATTTAAAAACCAGTCACTTCTGTTGCTCCATATGATTACTTTCTCCATCATCTAGCTAATTTAACTTTCATATCCTTATGGAACTTTGGTTATCTCTCTCGCACTCTATACGCATCAACCTTACTCTATTGTTTATCCTACTGTTGCTACTTTCAAATAGCTCCATCCTTTTATCACACCCTACCAAATACTTGTACCATATATCTCTCGTCAAACTTCTCATTCAGATTCAACCTCACTCTAAAACTCATATTATATAGTAATTTATAGGTCATTTAATAATAATTATTTAATTCTATATATATATTATATTATATTATATATATAATTTTAATATTATTATATTATATTAATTATTATATTTAAATATATATTATTATATAATATTATTATTATTTATTTATTAATTATATTATATTATTTATTATATTGTAGACTTAGGAATATTATTATAAAGATTCAAAATGATTTTGATATACGCATTAAAATATAATTTTCGGATAGAGGTATATATAGCCTGAGCAGGTGATTCATTGATTTGTGTAGAAGCTCGCCTACCAAACGTTTTACTGTAGAGCGCCCTCCTGTCCGCACCCAGCCTCTCGTTTCCGATAGGATTGTGAGATAGAGGTAGTCAATCATTTAAGTACTATTTATTATAGTGCAAGTGGGGTGATAAAATAATGTAATTTGTATAATATTATAATAGAAATTCCGTAGTTAGTTTATTGAGGTGTTGTAGGGAAGATATATATGTTTAGATATATTTAGTATCGAAAGTAGTTGCATCTCGTATATCGATAATGATAGTGATAAGAACTATTTGTGGGAAGAATAAAGGTTTATATAGTATTATATATTATATATGATATATAATATAATTATGCTGTTTAGATATGAGTATTAGGGGATGTTATGGATAAAATTATGTAATAGGGAAACAAAGATTAAGCAAGTAATGAAAGAGAATTGATACCAAAATTCTATGTTGTGGTTTTGACAACTAAAGATTTGCCATGGCGTATATATATGTAAATAATTAATATAATAGGGAATCTTATGGTCATAAGGTGTGTTAGTATTATAGGTGTGTATTTAGGTTGGTATAAGCTTTATATATAAATAGAATCAAAGCTTAATGTGATATAATGAATGGATTGTAATAGTGAGTGGAGTAGGGAAAGTCCAAATAGAGTCTATTACGAAAGCAAATTACTTTATATTAATAGCGGAGTGGACAGGATGTGGATGTCTCTACTTGGCAATTCCTAATCTGTATTATGCTAATGAGGTTATGAAAGAATATTATAGATATATAGGTAGGGGTGACAAGTGATAGAGTTAGAATGATAGGAGAATGGAAAAAGAGTGGAGGGTTCCCCTTACCTATTATATGAAAAGGATGATTTGGTTTGGTGATGTGCGAATCTGAGAGAGAGTTATGAGAGACGAGTAGAGAGATTTTAGTATAGTGTGTGTAAATGTAAAATAGAGTTTTTGAAAGTAAACGTAGTATATATATATATAGTAAGTAAGGTTATGGTTTAGTGAGGATAGTCCCCTGAAGTTGAAGTATGTGAAGTTATGTTAGATGTATAATTATAATTGCAGAAGTACATACAGATTTGTAATTTAAATATTTTAGTAATTAGGTTATTGTGATGAAGTGAGCGGGATGATTATGCGATGTGTAGTAGGAAAATTGTGAATTGGCACTAAGGTTGACGTAGGTATTAGATGCGCAGTGTAAAATCGAGTGTGAGATGCGAGTGTAAAGGGACAAGTTTGAGTGGCGGAGATAGGAGAGCGTCTTTTACTGAGCAATGAGCGGTATGTGTTACCCGTGTTAATGTATAGTAGTGGACTATGGTCGAATAAGAGGGTATAGATCTAAATCTTTACCTAATGTGTTTCAGGAGAGAATGAGACAGTGACGTTAAGTGAGGCGTGTAATAGTGATATATTGTAAAGAATTTTAAAGATGTGTATGTGATCAATGAGCGATTATAATGTTTCAGTCTATGTCGTTGGTGCTGATGTGCGGTACTTGTCGGTGAATACTGAAGTACTAGATCTGAAATGTAGGTGGATGAAATGTGTGTCTTGTCGACAATGCTGGTACAAAGTCGTCTTGTCATCGGCTAAAAAAGTATTCATGACTGCGTCCCAACGGTGATACGGTTAAAACGATGTTATAGTGTGGATAAAAGTGTGTCGGTGGAAATATTCGACGGTAATGGAGACAGATGAAAAAAGTGAATGATGTCAGAAAAGTGAATGTACCTAGGAAGAGAGAAATGTGAGTTTGGCATAGGCGAGAAGAAAGGTGCATTAACAGGGAGTGAATGGTGGGTTTTGTGTAGAAGATATGGTTGTAGCCCACCTGGGGCAACAAAGTATGAACCCTACATTGACGAGATGTTCATATACTGAGGGTACTATAAATCGCGGTCCCGTGAATGCATCTTAGTGAGTATACTGGATTTTCTGACTGCCGTGACTCGTAATAGTTACTCACTAATTGGTATATAAAGGGTAGTGTCAGGTATAAAGACTAATTATATTGTTTACTTGCTTCATATTTCTATGTTTATCTATATATATTTTATGTTTCCGGTATAGTGTTAGCACCTTGCCTCCTAAGTCTTATGGTGAGACGATAAGAAAGGTGTATAACAGATGAATATGTATGATTATATATATATATATATATATATATATATATATAGTATATATATTATATATATTAATTATATATTATTAAATTTATATATATATATATTATTATAATATAATATATATTATATTATATATATATATATTATATATTATTAATATAATAGTTCAACAGAAACCGAACATTCAGATGAAGAACTCTTATCTAAAGTAAGTGCACGAGTGGGAAATGGTAGAACCAGAGACTGAAAAAGTGTACTCTATAGATAAATTTAGTAAGTAGTTTGAGAAAACTACATATAGTGTGTTGATAAGGTAAATGAGTTTCGATAGTTTTAATTCTCTAGTGAGATGCAGGGTTTCATATGGAAGTTTGACTTATTTATAGTGTCAGTCTTGTATTCTCGGAATAACTATTTTGCATGTGAATCATTTATGTGAAATATTTAATTTGAAATTGTTTTACCCTGATCTTGAATATAAAAAATATATTTCTATAGCAGTTACTTAATTGTACTTTTGATAACTCTTACTAATTGTGATATATCAAACTTCTTATATGTCTCGTTTGGTACTGTGAAGTCTACTCTCAAAATTTTAAGATACTGATAGTACTCTTGATATTAATATAGCTTTATTTTGTTAGGTTTATCTTATAAACACTGGAAATCATTCTATAATTATCATATAAAAGTGATATTAAATTGTGTTGAATTGTTTATACTGTTTTGAAGCCTCCGTTTCTGCTAGAAGGCAGTTAGGTACTCATTATAGACTAATTGTTTTTGTGTTCTCAGCTTGTTTAGGTGTTTTATTTTTTTAAATCTAATTATATTAGATAAATTATATATTTAATACATTATTATTGTTATTTTTTATCTATATTTAAATAGTAAGCCAATGATCTTATATCTATATCGATTGTATATACTATATACTTATATATAATATAATATATTATATATAATATATATATATATATATATATATATATATATATATATAATATAATAAATATATATGTATAGTATATTTGTATTGATTTTATTAATCCTCATAATTTATTGCATAAGTTGCAAATCTCTATATATGTATTATACTAATTGTGTCTGTTATTTGTGTTTATACGCTAATAAAGATGTCATAGAGTGTGATTTATTTTATTTTTATCTTTTTTATTTTATCATAGGTTTTTTTTTTATTTAGTTGTCGTATATAAATATATGATTATTATTTATATATTATATTACATATTTTTATTTTATATTATTATTTTTTTTATCATATATATATAATATACTAGTCCACGTATGATTAATATTTTATTTATATATAATAAAATTTTATTATTAATTATAAGTTATTGATATTTAGTATTAATAATTATTATTATATATAATTATTATATTATTATATTATAATATAATTAATTAATTATATATTATATGTTATTATTATTGATTGATATAATTTTTTTATTATAAGCTTTTAGTTATTGTGTTTATAAGTATATATAATAGATTATTATCGCTATTAGTATTATATATATAATATATTATAGGTTATTAGTTTTTTGTTAAAAATAAATATTATATTAAATTTTAGCTTTTGTATAATACGCTCTCAATTTTATAAATATTTTTTTATGATATCTTATACTAATATAACTCATGTGGGAAGGTAGACCAATGAGAAGAGACCTAATATTGATACTCATAACTGTAACTATGTGCGACTTTGAGATACTCTTTAATTTTAATCAAAAAGAGCCTTCTCTATTGGTCACATTATTTTTTCCCTAATACACGCGCAAATATTAAATGTGCATGATGTGTTCAAGAAGGCTTCGCGTTTTTAACAAGTCGTAGCTGCTTCAAGCGACATCACAGGTGTCCAGCATGTCCTATCCACGTACAGTTCTTAAGATAATTTGTGTGGGGGTTGGGGGTGTAAAGTATTGCATAATGCTGTGAGTTTAATTATTTAGATTTAACCGATAAGAAAGGGACTATAGGTGGCATAAATAGTGTATAGAATATATTGTCGTCTACTTCGGAATTGTACCCGTGGCGTCGTTTGTCTCGCCAGAGAGTGATCATGAATCTGTTATGAATATACACCACTCCTCTTTTCACGGAGCCGCCTTTCACTGGTCCTAATATTTTTACTTCTCGGTTTCTCGAGAATCCATGCTGAGGCCAAGGGGCTCAGCCAATTCCTTCTATAACCATATCTCTCCAACCCAATCATGTTCTTGTTTCATAACTCATGATATCTAAATATAACTCTCTTATAATATATAATTTCCGAATTATTGCAACTGTAATGGTGTCAGGACACATGATCAATTATAGATAAGCGAGGCCCATACTATATAGAGACCAGGCTGAACCAATCCTGGTGGATAACTGTTCGCCTTGAATGTAACAGCTCTGCTGGAAGAGAGCTTTTCTATACGAAAATACTGCTCCTTACTTTTGAAGCCTGTATCCTCTTTGTGCTTAAAATCTGGCCTGCCCTCTGGACTACTGGGACCTATACTCAGTGATGTGATCTATAGTGTACTCTCAGGGCTTACTAGCTCTTTATAGTGGCCTCAGCGCTACGTAGCAACAGATAGTATATTGTCGGCTGATTTCTCTTATAAGATCTCCTCGTGTGAGAAAGCCTACTTCTCACAGTAATTCTGTAGTACCGTTACTTTTCTCATCCTCATTCCATAACGTGCACAATGATATTCTTCTCTGGTCTTATAAAGCTATAACGGATCATTTCAATAAGAATTAAAATTGCTAGACCACCATCTTGTAGCGTGGAATTGAGGCTTCCTTACATCCAATATTCTTGTAATAATGCGAAGGTGAGGAGTAAAAGGAGGCCAATCTGGTGTCAGTGTGATTCTCAACTTCTGGAACAGTTGATTTAAAAGAACCTACTGCAACCCATTCCCGAGAGTTGTACTGTCCCTACATTGACAATATACGTCTCAGAATTAGCCTCCTATCATTAGATTACATGGTCTTTCGAACCACATTCACTCCCCATTACCTTCTTTTGAGCGATATGGAGGTGACACCATTATTCCCTCCTGAATCGGTAATTCTGCACCACAATCTTGTACTCGTAAAGTAATAACACTCATTTCCCAGCAGCTCCGCCATGCCCTTAGGAACTTCTAGTACTTTAATCGTTGCCTCTCAAGTTTGGGATGAAACCATCGAAGCATTGTCCGATCGTCCTCTTCTCTTTGCCAGACTCTAGTGCGACACACTGCGCGTGATGAATCTTGTTTTGCAATTCATTCCAGGGATAAAGCTGACATCTCTCTTTACTCTCTTTTTGAAAACGCTACGGGCTATACTGTCATTTCTATGCGTATTGTAATAAGCAGATCGCTTTACATAGACCTGTATCAAACAATTGCGATATAATTCAATCTTTTATTTCCCCAGATAACTCTCCATGAGAATTTCTTGGACTCATTAGTGGCGTTCGTGCCATCCAGGAGCGTGGCATTGCGTATAGGGCTTGGAAGAACTACTCGATTCTCCTATTACTCTAACTATTTTCGCTCTGCACTGAAATAGATCAGATGCCAGGGATATTATTCGGACTCTGGTGGACAACTGGTGTGCACAGATCGAACGCTTTTGACTACTCAGACTAGAGACATCGCTCGCTGGTACTCGCTTTCTTTAAGAGACTGTGTTCCCTGTGTATATACAACATTTTTTTGCGTGGCCGGTGGCTTGCTGAGAAAACGGTGCATCTAGAATAACTTCTGCTAACTCTCGACGTTTCTCGGTCCTTTAACATTACTCTGCGTGGTCTACGGTTATTGATACTCCTCCGCTAAAGCTCGTCTCACTGACAGCGGCTCTCTCTGATGGTTGGTCTCTCTTTATCTTCATTCGTGAATTCGCGACCACTGCGGCGCCTCTCGGCTCTCACTCTTCCTCCTTTACCTTCCCACTATATGTTCTTTGTTTAACATCTTTATAAATATATTATGAATATTGCTCCTATTCCACCTCTCTCAGGTGTTTATCCAATGTTACTACTCCTGTCATTACATCATATGATCTCAGAGTACGCTGAGTAATTTACTGAAGATTCTATGAACGTCCGGTAAAGCCAAGTTGTCCCTCCTTTGTTAGCATTCTTCCTACCTCGTTAGTTTTATTGAGAGTAGGAGTGTGCTTCTGCAGCTGGCGCCTTTGTACCTATATTCGTTCAACTCTTACTCTTTGCCACTTTTAGCCTTAACATATATACTTATTCTCAATGCTGTGGAAGCCTCGCCGCTTTTATCATGAATTAATCCCCAAAAAATAAGGTAGCCGCTTATATAGATCCTTGCTTAACTATTACGACTCTATTGTGCTTTATAAACTTGTAAAGTATATCTAAAGTCTTTGGAAAAACTCACTATATACTTTAACTCTACATTTCCTCGATCATATAGATATCTTACGATTCCCTCTATTCTTTACAGATCGTCAGATATGGCTTTCGAGTATATCATTATGATATATATTATAATATATAATACGCGTTTCTGTAGATCAAACTGAGTTGTAATATCTCATTATTCTATATCTTAAACTGTAATCTATTGATCTTCTGCCCCTTAAGGGATCGATAATGGGTGACATGACTTGTGTGAGTTTAAGCACTTGACTATATTCTTAAAGCTTTTTGACAGGGTATTTGATATGCGTCGCATCTTCATCTAAGCTATATACCGTTCCTTTGGTAATTTTCCATTCCTTCGCTCTTTGTTTATATATCTTGTCTAAGTTTTCTTTCAGATCGTTCTCAATTTCAGCTCTTATGGTTCCTGAGACTGTCTTTCTCTCTTATCTTATTAATTGTTATACTAGGTGTCTTCCTTTACTAGGTTGTCCTGTTTTTATCTCCAACTGTTGGATATACTCTTAAAATCTTTGTCTTTAATATGACACGTATCATTCGTCTTAGCTGCACTCATCTGTCTGCAAGTAACTCTGGAGCTGGATTCACTCTATCATCGCCGATTACTTCATCAACTACTCGCATTTTCCACTGACTTTTAATTGTCGATCCTCTGCCTTATCGCAAACTATATCTTTGTATCTCGAAGTTGCCTCCCTTAGCAGATTTTCTACGCCTTTCCGATTCAAATTCTTGGCCTGATTATGTGGTCTCGGAATTATCTCTCTCTAGTGCATCAAATTTCCATCTCACCATTTCCACTATCAGAGCTACACAGAGTAAATTTCTTGCTGGAAGCGGTGTTCAAACTCTTTGAAAACTCAACTTCTTCATACTCTCCCTCTCTAAACGGAATACCTCCCAACTTTCCGGTTATCGCCTTTTGATGGCTCGATGTGCTTACCCGCTAACACAACTTAAAACATTCTAGGACTAAACATAATAGTGAATTGTCTTGGACCTCACATCACATCGGTGCTAAAATGGCCTCAAAAAAGCTGGAATTCTGTTCAGATTGCACGAATTTTTTCCTTCTGCTTGCGATACTCGCAGTGATTATAAGGTCTTATTCGCCCCTGCTGGAATACTGTTCCCTCACGTTGTGGGTGTGATCCGGTCCTACACTCCTTTTGGTGTGAGAGAGTGAGCTATGTGACTAAAGAGAGCTCTTATACATACTGTTACATCATACATCTAACAGAACTCCTACCCTTCTTTACTACATTGCGTACGTGTGTACGTAGTGTGTTAGCTTCTATCTCATTGTGTATTCAATAATATGTGATAATAATATACAATATCGGATAGGCTAGCTCGCTGAAATGTTAGGTGAGATACGTTGATGTCTTTCATGTCCTCTCGCTCACACTCTAGTTTATCGTCTCCTTCGCTAAACACAAGAGGTGCTCTTGTCTACATCTCAGTGCTCTGAGTGGAATATATATGTGGTGGATTCTGATAGTGCATTCATTCTCATAGAGTGCCGTTCAATCTGTCACTCCTCTTCATTCTCTTGCCCGCGGCTCGCTCTCTCTCTCCTCGCCCTTTTTTATTTTCCGCTAAACTCTTATATTGCACTTACTAATTGTTATAAGGTCTTCTGAGCGTGCTAGGCACGTTTTTTCTCACCCTGAGGGAATTGCGTATATGGTCAAGTCTAGTTCATGAGAGGTGTCGAGGTGATTTTTATTTCAGTAATATTCTTTAATTTTTATTTTTCTTATGTAATTTTTTTATTATTTTTTTTTTTTTGCACCCATCCTTTATGTGAAAAGCGGCATTTTATGACCTTAGATGTAGTTTAGAGTGGTTTATATCATGTATTAAATAAATATATATTATTATAAATATATATATTTAATTTATTAAAATATTAAAAATATATTATTTATTTATTATTTAATATTTAATATTATTAATATATAGATATTATATATAATTAATTATATATTATATATATATATAATTATATAATATAATATATATATATATAAATATTATATATATATTATAATATTATATATATTAATATATATTATTAATTAATCTTATTTTAGGTGATAGTAGGATTTATTTCAGGTTTAGCGACGATAAAAATCAGGTATGGTTTCAATTAGGTTTAGTAGGTTAGTTACTGTAGTTAGTTATTTTATATGTTAGTGTATTGTTAGGTTAGGTTTATATTTAATAAGGTATCAATCATAGTTTATTGTTAAGTGATATTAGTATTGTTATTTTAATTAATAATTATTATATTTCTTATTATTTAAATGCCAATAATATAAATATCCTCCAAATAATATAAAATATGCCAAATAATATACCCTCAAAAGTTATTATCCCCCACAAAATAAAAAAAATCTTTATTATATATGTGATTTTTCTCACCTTTCTCACCAAGCGCCTCCGTTGTAGGGTCATCCCTGTCGTTTTGCGATGCTTCTCACAGGACTCGCTCTCTCTGACAGTGTCGCATAAAAATCCAATTGTAACATTAGAAATCTCGCTTGCCATAACACCTGAATCCTAGTCCGCGTTCACTACCTTGTTGCTCTTCACAGCTCTCGCCACCCATGCCATTCGTATCATCAATTTCCTTTGTCAGGTACGGCGGTTTAATAACCTAGCGAAGAATAGACCATGAACTAAATACTAGCCGGTATTATCTTCAAATATACTTTACCATATCTTGTATATTTGTTTGATCTCTATAAACTCTCCATACTTCATGTTGTGTGTTCTCATTTTCTCATCTCAGATTCCTTTCCATTACTCTCTACTCTGATTACCCCACTAATCTCACTCTTCTATTATATTATTCTACTCAGTATTATTATTTTCTTCTCTCTCTCGTGGTCATCTCTCTCCCACCCCCACTATTAACCTCAACACCCTCATCTCCGCCGCCACGATCTTTCTTCCTTGTTTCATTATTATTATTTTTCATGTCAGTTTGTTTAATGTGATTATTATATTCCACATTTATCCACGTAGCTCCACCGCAAACAAAAAGTACCTCTCCCGAGTGTGTCCGTGCAGAATCGTCTGGCGTAATATATAATGAATGTTTATATTTCCTGTTCTTCGTCACATGTGTGTCTGTATTATCTCAAGACTCTATGGGAGAGTCTCAAGCGTTTCTGACATAGCTCCTTTAGAGTAGTTCATATGTCATTTATGGGTTTTCCTCTCTTACGGATACCCAATCGTTTCTTTGAATGTGCGCTAAAAATTGTTATCGCATGATTTCACTCGCCTCCATCATTCCACTGCTGTTTACCAGAAACAACTTTCTCAGAACTTTAGAAGAGTTGGTGCGCCTTCGCGATTCTCTCCTTTCTCGTTTATCTCCACACCGCAGATGCTCTATGTTAAGATTCTGTGCTCGGTCTCTAGCTTCGTTCATCACTCTCAGACTCACGTATATCTTCAGTGAAATTCATCCTCAATCCACCTGCCGATGCGTGCGTAGTGCACCCTTTATTAATTTGTGTTAACTTAAAGTTGTTTTTTTCTCGCTCCTCTCCAATAACTATAATCTAGTTAAGTCTCTACATTGATAATCGTCTTCCTTGTCTCTTGCAACTAGAGCAAATCGTTCTTGCATTTGCCATTACATACTATCGTGGTGTCTACTCTTGTGTCTCTAACCCCATATCTGAACTCTGGCATCTATATTCATCTTTGTTCTCTTTTATCAGGTTTTTTTCGCCATGTTATCTAGCATAAATAGTGACACCGACTAAACCTCTTTGTGGGAGTACCTTCGGATAGCTACTCACTTGATCTCTCATCCAAAACCCACCCAATGACAAAAATATCCCATACGCACACAGTACCCCTAACAACCGGCACTTTCACCTTATCTGTGTTTTTAATAGTTCTAACCCTTATCACTTATCAACTTGGGATCATCTATATCGGATAGTAACGATCCTACGTAGTGATGTGTCTCCCAATAAGTTTTATAATACCCTAGGTACACTGTCAATTTGACCTTCTCTAGATCTCCATACAATAAGCTTATATACATTTCCTCTTATTATATCCCACTCCCAGCTTCTTCTTCTTTATATCATTTTCTATGAGAAAATAATCAGATCCACGTATTCCTCGTCTCGCGGCTCTGAATCCAACTGTTTGCTCTTCTATTCTCATGCTTGTTTTACTAGTTACAGTCCCGTCCTTAGAGACTTTTCTTCATATATCTCATTTACATATATATATTCATGGCATGTGGCAGCATACGATATTTGGTACCCTAATTTAATATATATATATAATATATATATATATATAATATTGAATATATATATTATATTAATTATATATGGCTATTTAAAGCGGTTGACTACCATGATAGATAGATAGATAGATTGGTCGTATATCTCAGTTATTTTAATAATTATTAATAGGGTATAATAATACATTAATATTTTGTATATATATATAGTATATAGCTAATATAGTATATGATAGACCTATTAATACTCATTAATCTGACCTATTAAATCCTATACTACTTATTACCTAACCTAAACTTAACCTATAATACCTATAATACTCCAATATATACTAGGCTATATGCGCCTATGTATTACCTAAGTAATCTCTCAGATAGATCTCCGAAGCGAGAAGTTGTTCATACTCTTATATATAATTTATTTAGTATTTCGGATTTTTTGATTTAATGGAATTTTTGGATGAGTATTAAATAAAGTATTATAATGCAATATATATAATAAATATATATATTATGATATATATATTATATATATATATATATATTATATATATATATATATAAATATTATATAATATATATATATATATATATATATATATTATATATATATATATATATATATATATCTAATATATATTATATATATATATATTATATATATATATATAATATTATATTAATTATATATATATATATAATATAAACGGAGCTTTAAATTGATTTTTATTATTAACTAGTGATCTAAAAAATTTTCTCCATTCTTAATTCTCGGTAGTAT
>JABUQX010103018.1:42500-45523 GCA_015478945.1 Trachelipus rathkii | reverse complement strand
CTACAGCGAAAAAGGATACATTTTTGGAATCTAGTAAAAATTTCACATAAGGAAATGTAAAAAAAATAAAAAATAAATAAGATTATTGTTAAGAATTATAGTAATATGATTAAAAGGCCTATTTAGGGACCTTTTATTGGTTTCTGTGGAGAGTAGAGTGACATTTCTATTAAATTTTGTTTTGTTTTTCACTAAAAATACCCAAGGATACCGCCCCGGATGGCAGGAGGTCGTCGTGTCTCTCGCCTTCCGGGCGAACTACGGTGTAGGACTAATCCCCCCTCCGGGAGGGTCTCCGGGAACCCCGCTATTGGTATTGGTGCGCGTGGTCCTGCCGCCCCCCCCTACTGAAAACCCGCTGCCTGTCGTCGAGGCCCCCTAGTTGTGCCGTATAAAGCATTTTCCTTTGTGAAATTTTACCAGGATTTCAAAAATGTATTCCCTTTCGCTGTAGCTATTGTGTTTTTTGAAATAATAATTATAATATAAGTATATATATATATATATATATATATATATATGATATATATAGTATATATATAGATATATATAGGTATATATAGTATATATATATATATAGGATATATAGTATATATATTATAATATATATATATATATATATAATATTTTTTTTTATTTTTTTTTTTTTTTACATTTTCCGCACTAAAATTGGACCAGCATTCCACCAATGTATTCCGTTTTACTGTAGCATTAATAGTTTTTAAGATACATATGACGGATATACTAAACGCGGCCTTCTTCTTCTTCGTTCTCTCTTACCTTCTTCTTCTTTCTCTCTCTCTTCTTCTTCTTCTTTCTTCTCTCTTTCTTCTTTCTTCTTCTTTCTTCTTCTTTCTATACTTCTTCCTTCTCTCTTTCATCTTCTTGCATTCTCTTCTTCTTCTGCTGTGCGTGTGCGTGTGGCGTGTGTGGTGTGCGTGTCTTTTCCTTGTTTTCTTTTTCTTTTCTTTTTTATTCTTTTTATCTTTTTTTTCTTCTTTTTATACTTCTTTTTTTCTTTTTTCTTTTTTTCCTCTTTTTTTCTTTTTTTCTTGTTTTTCTTTTTTTCTTTATTTTCTTCTTTGTTTCTTTTTTCTTCTTTTTTTCTTCCTCTTTTTCTTCTCTTCTTTCTTCTTTCTTTCTTCTTTTTTCCTTCTTTTTTTCATTCTTCTTTTTCCTCATCGTTCTTTTCTCTTTTTTTTCTTTATTTTTTTATGTCCTTTTTTATTTTTTTTTTTTTTTTTTTTTTTTTTTTTTTTGTGTGTTTTTGTGTACAAAGTTAATATGAGCAAAAGTGCAGAATCGCAGAATTCTGGTACCGACAATTCTTATAGCCAAACTTCTCTTTAAAATTGCTTTCTTATGACACGTCATACATTGGCCGCCTTCTTTGAATGAAACTTCGCCCATTTTACTTCGACTTATCAGAAATAGCCAAAAAATTATAATTTGTTCTTAAATGTCGAGGTAGGCAACAAACTTTTTGGGTAGATTTCGGTTTTACTATTTTCTGATAACTCGCAAGCAAGTTCGTATAACAAAAGTCGCTAATCGAAACGGCAAGGTCTTCAAGTCGGCGGGGTTATGACGTGGAAGCGTTCCGTGGGGAGATGGGCAAGGTGAAGTGGAAACCCCCCGATTAAAGGAGACTCCCCCTGACAAGTCGTAAACACGGCAACTTAATATCATTGCGGTTTTAACCTTCATGTATCGTTTAATTATTAATTAATTCAATTTATTTAATTTGATTTAATTTGATTATTTAATTAAATTAATTAATTATTTATTTAATCTTTTTTTTACTGTAATGATACTTTTACATTTAAAAAAATTAAAAAAATTATCGTGAAAATAAATATCGTTGCCTGAAAGACGAAAGGTCTTAAGAGACAATTTAGTAATTTTATAGGTGAGAAATTTAAAGGGAAAAAATATTTTTTAAATCAGATTTTTGAAATCTGAAATTTCATTTTGTAAAGTTTTTTATTTTGAGCTAGGAAAATTTTTAAAACAAAAGCAACTGATTGTGTTTAGAAAAAAATTTGTTTCATTTATTTTTCTCTTATATGTATTGGTTTTAAAGGAGGAACAAAAAATCTGCGTAGAAAACAAACATATATATATATATATATAGTACTATACTATATCATAGGTAAGATAAATACCTGATATAATATATATATACCATTTATTATATTACTATTATTATAATTAACTATATATAACTATGTCATAACTATATCATTCCAATTCAGCAGAAAATTTGCTTTAGTGGGGGCACTGAAAAACCACATTCCGTCAAAGCTGTTCGGTTATTTACCTTTTGACCTTTCAGTGGACGAGATAATTTTTTTCATATTTTCATTGCCAAAATAATAAAAATATATTACCGATTTACATATATCTAATTATTTCATTCGTGCAGATAAAGTAAAATTGCTCCTACCCCTTCTTTATTTCATACCCCTATCGCCGTGTGTAGGATTTACAGTACTAAAATATGTAGCAAACTCTCGATTACTCTCTTAAAATAATTGTTATTAACATGAGTGTGTGCACTCTAACGATATAATTGAAATGGCCAATGACAGGGAATGGAGCCATCATAATCTTCAACGCCTTTCAAACTCGTAATTAATATCTAAATCGTACCACACTCGTGAGTATCGCGTCCATCGCATCCCAATATTTAAGGACGAAGACACAATTGAATTAAAGAAGGGATTTTAAGTTCTTAATTTGGACTGTTGTGAAATTGATCATCGTTCATTGGGGAGATCATCATAAAGAGATATATCGCCCTCCAGGGGGCTTATTGTGTGGTGTTGTGTGTGTTGTGTGTGTGTGTGTGTGTGTGGTGTTGTGTGTGTGTGTGTGGTAGGCTATGGTTGTGATGTGTGTGTGTGTGTGTGTGTAGTGTTGTGTGTTTTCTATTATATATATATTATATATATATAATTATATATTATATAATTTACCTAATATATCATATAATATAATATATATATATATATATATATATT
>JABUQX010103018.1:25000-37500 GCA_015478945.1 Trachelipus rathkii | reverse complement strand
GATAATCTATATATGTGAATAAACTGATCACCGCTGAGTTTTGGTGACCGTAGGTAACCCTAAGGGGGTGCTGCCCCTTAGCGTCAAAAGGTCAAATTCGTCCTGAAAACCATGTTAGGCTTAACGTATCGGAGTGAAATTTGGATGTGAGTTATAGGATGACGTAATCTCGTCGAGACATCTACTACATTTCCCTTCTGCGTCACCCCGTAAGGGTGGGCGCTGCCCCACAAAAAAAATTTAAAATTGATCGTAGAAAGACTGAAACTTGGAGGCTGGGTTGAGGGGTCGGTGACTCAGAGACGGAGACGGAGTCGGATTTCGGCATCGGAGTCCAGGACCTCCCGGAGGGGGGTCCCGAGTTGAAAAAAAAAAAAGAAAAAAAAAAAAAAGAAGAAAAAAAGAAGGGAAAGAAAAAAGGAGGAAGAAGAAGAAGAAAGGAAGAATGAGGAAGGAAGTAAGGCAAGAAGGAAGGAAGAATGCAAGGAAGTGAGGAAGGATTCAGAGTGATAGTGTCCACGGTGCCGTGGAACCGTGCGCTTGCCGACATAGAAACATTCATTTAATAATACAATCATTACTGTTTACATGACTGCTTCTGTTCTAAGATGTACATATTGTCAATTTGGCAATTGCTCATGCAAAAGATAAGACCGTTTTTTAAATGTTGGAAGACTAACATTATTATTTTGAAAATCCATTTTCCTGTTTATAAACGTTAAACTAATATAATTTTTTTTTCTAAGTTGAACATACATATTACTTGTTTACTATTTTTTTTATAAGTATTTATTTTACATTTAACTTTGTGTTTAACTTTATTTTTTTTTTTTTTTTTTTTATTTATTTTTTTTTTTTATTTTTATTTAAATTTATTTTTCTAAACTTATTTTCTTTTATTTTTTTTTTTTTTTGTTATTTTTTCATTTTTTTTTTTTATTTTTATTAAATTTACATTCATGAACACTTTATTTTTTTTTTTTGAAGTTTTTTATTTTACATTTTACTTTGTTTATTTTTTTTTTTATTTAACTTTATTTTTTTTAATTTTTAGCTATTTATTTTATATAAGTTTTTATTTTAGATTTATACTCTTGTTTAATTTTTGTTTTTTTTTTATAAGTTTTATTTTGCATTTATACTTTGTGTTTTATTTTTTTTTTTTTTTTTTTTTTTTTTTTTTTTTTTTTTTTTTTTTTTTTTTTTTTTATTTTTTTTCTTTTTAACTTTTGTTTTGTTAAATTTTTTTTTACTTTTCATGTTTATAACGTAAAAATTTACGTTTTTACATACCTAAATCAGTAAATCAGTTTAAATCAAATCACCCACCCCACCTTCCTCCATTCTGTGGCCTATAATTGATCTATTGATTATGATTCAAGTCACATTTTGAGTATCATTTTTGGATAAACATACATAAAAATCAAGTTCTTTATACAAAAAATCAACGAATATATGCTGACGGTAACAAAAGTTTCTCAACATTAATAAAAGCTTAACATGACATCATGCGAAACTAAGAAATAATGTACAAGACAAGACCTAACCAACTTACACAATGAATAAACTGTTAACATTAACAACATTCCACACACTTAACACAAGTAAAGAAACTAACATTACATGCAAAACGTGGCCTATTCTTACTTTTTGAAGCATACATCCACCATATTTTAACGTTAATCGTACACTGACACAGATAACATTCTAACAAAACAATTTTACCACAACATTGGGTCATTACATGCTGATCAACGAATATACTCTACCGTAATAAGGTTTCCACATCAATAAGCTAACGAGGCTAAGAAAATTAATGTACAATAGCAAACCTGACACACCTTAAGCCCCGAAAAAACTGCCTATCATGTAAATTAACAAAGTTTCATACTTGCCAACAGTAAAGTAACTAACATTACATGCAAAACGTAAACCTAATCACACTTTTCAAGCATGTCTCTAACATATCAATGCTAATTTTACATTAACGTAATATTTAACAAGATTTATCACATCCTGATCTAACTATGTAATGAACTAAGAATAAATGACCCACACACACAACCACACACACACACACACACACACACACACAACATCACAAAAGTGAAAAACCTGGGGAATTTAGGCTTATCTCTTTTTAGACTACACCCCCCCCCTTTCAGAAAATTTCAACTCAAAACATGAACATGATTTTATGCTATATCCCTCCTTGCATAAAGTGATGCAATACTTTTTATATTTATTAAACAAAATGGTAGGTTTGGCAACAGTGCATCATACAGAGTGTTATTTGGCGCAAACACTGTATAGACTTGGGAGCCGAGTTATATATAAAGCGGCGTACTACACGATGGGGCATTCATAATCAAGAGCTCTTACGGTCAACACTTTAAGGCATCTTCGTTGGATCCTGTTGTATCATCACCCAAGTTTTTATATCTACACATGAGGATTTTTCAAATCAATACTTATTCAGCTAGGTAAGATTTTTTTTTTTTTTTTTTTTTTTTTTATATCTTAAAAAAAAAACATCATTGTAATACATCTGGTCAATAATTATCAACGTAAGAGGTAATAAATACATCATTAATTAAAGAATAAAGGGAAAATTATTCTTACATTCTAAAAAATTATTTTCTTTTCCAGAAACGTGTTGAATAAACATCTATCCATTTGGACGTAAAAAAGCGATCCTACGTGACGTCATCATTGCACTCCCTTCTAAAAATTGGTATGTTGCTATTGTTGTGTGGTTAAATATATTTAATATATGTTATGAGAAATACTATGTTAAACTAATATATATTACTGACATAATGACCTAATTGTATGAAAACTTGATTTTAATTGCATAATGTATCATAAATAATAATAATGATTATTTATTCCAGGCTAACCCTTCGATGATGGATGCTGGTAATAAGAAGAGAAAGACCACTATAACGGACATAACGCACATCTCTGTAGAGAAACTTAAAAAGTCAATGGAACGTCACACATATGAAGTTAAGGTTATTGATTAAAATTTTTTCCATGGACCAAGAGATCTTGAAACATCGTTTGAACTGGTTGTAAGTGAAGTCATTAATGTTGTATTACAAGACTTAGATTATGACAGGGCCCGCATGAGGGTAGGGATTAACTTCACTTTTGGCAATGATCATTCACCTGACCAGAAATATTATGTAAATATCAGTTATAGAGATATAATGGACAATATTGGGGTGAAAGAGATTATGAGACGTTTGGAAAGATCATTCCAGTCCGGTGACAAGGCATCTTTTACCAAATTCAAAGTAGTAGCAACTGTGTTCATGTTAGCTAAAGGTAAAGGCGATGACTGTGAAACCGATGCATTCGAGCCAGAAAATCTTAGTTTCAAACATCGTTACATTAGTAAAGTTCATCTAGAGAAAGGCAATGTAGGTTGCGCTTTCAAAGCCATCGTTTTGTTTAGGAAAATAGCGAGAGAATGTGTAGAGACAAAAAAATATTCATTCATATGCAATAGAGAAAGAGGCTCAGAAGCATTAGCTATAAAAAATTGTGTATGGAATATACAGATTTCTTTCATAGTAACGGATTTTGAAAAAATCGAGAAACGTCGAAAAAAATGCCGTATAGTCGCTATTGCGAGTCCGAAGTAATGGTAGTAAAAATACTTTAAATCCATCTAACCGAGAACAGAAATGATCCTTTATACATTATAGGCCATATGGAGTAAATCATTACTATGCTATAAAAGAAGATATAAGCTAAAGTTATGTTTTGAGAATACCAAGAAAAAAGAATAAATCATATGAACGGTATCTTTTGCACTTATTGTTACACTTTCAACAGTAATAATATTGTACATAAATTAGACTGTGAACATTATGGGTATAAACAATGCCTAGACGATAAGTGCCGAGGCGTCACAGGGCATAATGATATTTTTTTAAGAATTCCTGACTATAATCGGAAATTTTATAATGCATTTTGTTTTATAAAAACATCGGGATAATAATACGTGCCAAGAAAATTAAGATTTGTACACTCTGCCCGTTGTGCAAATAAATGCTGATCGCCAAGTAATTTCAAACATCGATTGCACAAAGCTTATTGCAAACACAGCATACATTAACTGCCTAAGAGCACGATATCAATATTATGCTACCTATTGAAAAAGAAAATAAAAAGAAGAAAGATACTGATCCGGTGGTTTATACATGTTACTATGATATCGAGACATAAGCCAGGAAGATAAAGGTTATGATGATAAAGAGAAGAATTATAGAATTGCGTTCCTTATTTTTACTGGCTTTGTCAGATGTTATGCGAAGTGGTACAGATCAAGGAAGGTCAAACATGTTATGATCACGTTGTTGAACTCACGAACAAGAACTTTCAAACTAGAAACCACCAAAAAAACGCCTGTAAATCAATTTACTAGACTTTCTGATGGAGTTTTCAGAGAAAAATCTTTTAAAAAGTGAGACCACAGCATATATTCAAATTAAGATAATCAGTTCGTATATGCATCATTACTGACCCACCCAAGTTCAGATTCAATCAGCAGAAGTCCTATAAAAAGAGGCAATAAAATAATTTCAATGGGATCAAATGGAAATATACACTTCAGGGATACATTGCTTTTCACACCATGTGCATTGAAAAGCTTGCCTAAATGCATGGGTGTTAGTGAAAAAGACAATTCCAAGGGTTTCTTTCCATATACATTTTTAAATGAAGATACATTGAATTATAAAGGACCTATTCCTGATAAGAAAATCTTCGAAGTAGATATAATTTCTAGAGATGAAAAGCTAGAAATTGAAGAGATTACTATAATAAGCCTTATATGTAAAGCCTACCAATATGTAAGCAGATATCGTAACGTATTGACCCAAGATGTTATATACTAAGAAAAATGCTTATTGAGAAGTTTAGAGGGTAGACTTCATTAAAAGAATCTGTGATATAAAGACATTTTTTGGGGGTCCTTAAATTAACAAACAACATTGCATCTTTAGCTTTCACACTTTATAAAAGATGTGTTTTATGCCAGAGGAAAAAATTACTATTCTAGGTCGAGAGAACCCTAAACCTTTCACCTACGAAGCAATTCGCTGGCTCTTGTATCAAGAAAATTGAATAATATAGACATAAGGCATGCTCGTAACGGTGGAGAGAAAGGGTTCAAAAATAAGAACAAGTGGCTTTACCCTGACGGATTTGGTTATGTGAAAGGAGTGAAAACCTGCTTTCTTATACCATGGTTGTGCATGGGCTGATGGACATAAAGCACATGTAATAAGGAAAAGGGCGATGTGCTGCATAACGTATCGGTGCTTGTTGTTACCGCTACTCGAATCTCACCATGAAACAGAAGATGGTATAAAGAAGCAGGGTTTAATGTGTACGTGTGTGGGGAACTGTGCGAATGAAGTTCAAAAAAAGACCAGAATCATTTCAAGATCCTGATTCATCCGATGAAAACAAAGCATTAGTGACTATATTCATACTGTCCCTTCATGCATAAGTTGTTAACAGCAGACTCACTAATAGAACAATTCATTGTTCTTGTGAGGCCGCACTGAAACCATTTCCGTACATTACTAACCCTCCAACTTAAAGGGCAGAAGATCATGTATTTAGATATACATCGGCTTTATTCCTTATGTTTCAGAAACGAATGAAGTGACCCTTGTGGTCCCCCGTGAAAAACTAATAGGGTGATTAAAGTTTACCTGACATTGAAGATTTAAGAATGGTATCAATGATAAATATTTCGGAACAGCTTACATTAAGATTCTTCCTCCTCAAGACTTATACATCCCCGTCCTCGCTAAACGGGCCAAAAATAAATTAATATTTCCCCTCTGTGCAAAATGTGTTGAAGAAAATTGTGCGAAATGCAATCATGATAAGAATGAACGTGCTATTGAAGGTGTATACACAACACTTGAAATTCAGTTAGCATTAGAGGTGGGGTAGGCTGAAATTCCAGTTAGCCATTAGAAATGGGGGTACGAAATAATTAAATTTGAAGTTTGGTCGTTTAAGAGAAGGAGTTTTTATTTGAAGAAATGTGAACCACTTTTTAAAAATAAAAACACAGAAGCATCAGGACCACCAAATAATATTTACGTTGACGATCCTGATTACGAGGAAAAACTTAAAAGAGTTTGTCCGTATATTCAAAGAAAAAGTAAGTTAAAATATGTTAAACAATCATCAAGAAAAACCCTGGAATGCGGTTCATTGCAAAATTATGTTTCAATTCTCTTTGGGGAAAATCGCCACAACAATGAGCCTACAAAGAGAGGCGATGTAGTATGTACTAGTTATAAACAAGTATGGGAACTAATCAATCAATGCGACAATGAAGTCACTAGCGTTATTCCAATCAAGCACTGTAAATACTGTTGTAAGCAGTTGTCAAATGCACTAGCCGCCGAACCGCATGTCAACTTGTTATCAAATATTCCTATTCCCATCGTTACGGACTGCATATGCACGTATAAAATTATATACGAGTCACTTAACAAAGTCAAACAAAGGCCATTGTACTGCGATACAGACTCTTGTGTATTTTTGTCGCTGGAGAAAACGATAAAGTTATTGAAACAGGAAACTTTTTAGAGTGAACTAACAGATGAAATAGCAGAATAACGGTTCTGACGGCATACGCCGATCTTCTGTGTGTCTGTACTCGACCTAAGATCTTAATGCTGTTTGAAATAAGACGGACAGATGGGAATATAGTAAAATATTTGTAAAAGCAAAGGTCTTCACAATCAATAAGACTACATAAGTGAACTATTAATCTTTGAAAAATATGTTAAAGTTAACGTATGTTCGTTGCTCTGAAAATCAGTTATAGGTCATCTGATGATCACTTGTTACAATGATTTCAAAAACATGATGTTACAGTGAAGACCAATGAATGAAATACAAGTATCTGAGAAATTGTTGATAAAGATGATGTACGAGATGATGGACCTACTCATAAAAAGTGCAGAATAGACGAGTCATCAGAATCTAATTGCTAATTTACACGGAAGGTAACAGAGGGGGTTAGTATAATGTGGTCTAATATAACTTTTCCAGCTGGAAATATGGGAAGCGTGTTAGTATTGTTGCTGGTACTAAAATGGTTCAACACACAACCGATAAGCGATCTTTAATTAAAAATCATGTCGCCACTGCCATCATATGAGTTAATAAGGGTACATAATTCCATTTAATATATATTATAAATATTTATCTATGTTCTAATGTATAATGTTTAATGTTTTTCATGTACAAATATTCTGAATAATAAAACGTAAAATAATAAAAGTTATTTTTATTATCCCTACATAAAATCCTTTTCATGTTTCGAGTTGAAATTTTCTGAGAAGGAGGCGAGCCTAAAAGAGATAGCCAAAAAAAAGTATTTCAGGTTTTTACTATTGCTCGTAATGTTGTGTGTGTGTGTGTGTGTGTGTGTGTGTGTGTTGTGTGTGTGTGGTGTGGTGTGTGTGTGTGTGTGTGTGTGTGTGTGGTGTGTGTGTGTGTGTGTTCTGTGTTGTGTGTGTGTGTGTGTGGTGTGTGTGTGTGTGTGGGGTGTGTGCTATGTGATGTATATATATATACCTGTGTGTGTGTGTGTGTGTGTGTGGTGTGTGTGTGTGTTGTGTGTGTGTGTGTGTTTGTGTGTTGTGTGTTGTGTGTTTGTGTGTTTGTGTGCTTTGTGTGTGTGTGTGTGTTGTGTGTGTGTGTGTGGTGTGTGTGTTGTCATTTATTCTTAGTTCAGTACAATAGTTAGATCAGGATGTGATAAATCTTTGTTAAATATTACTGTGTTAATGTAAAATTAGGCATGATATTTAGAGACATTGCTTGAAAAGTTGTGATGAGGTTACGTTTTGCAGTGTAATGTTAGTTTACTTACTTGTTGCCAAGTATTGGACTTTGTTAATGATAGCATGTTTTTTCAGGCTTAAGGTGTGTCAGGTTTGCTATTGTACATTATTTGCTTAGCTCATGTTAAGCTTTATTGATGTGGCGAAACCTTATTAACGTTAGAGTATATCGTTGATCAGCATGATAATTAACCAATGTTGTGGTAAATTTTGCTAAATGGTACTGTGTCAGTGTACGATTAACGTTAATATGGTGATGTATGCTTCAAAAAAGTAAGAATAGGCCACGTTTTGCATGTAATGTTAGTTAGTATCTTTACTGGTGTTATGTGTGGGACTTTGTTAACGTTAACAGTTTATTCATGTGTAAGTTGTTAGGTTTGGTCTTGCTCTATATTCTTAGTTCAGATGGTGTCATGTTAGCTTTATTAATTGTCAGAAAACTTTGTGACGTCAGCATATATTCGTTGATTTTTGTATAAAGAACTTAATTTTATGTGAAGGTTTAATAAAACTTTGATACTCGAAATGGAACTTGAATCAATAGATCAATAGATACCAGAAATGAAGTGGATGGGAAGGATGGGATAGTTAATTGATTTCAGATTGGCTGATTTAGTTATTTAAGAAACGTAAATCTTACGTTATAAACATGGGAAAAAGTTATAAAAAAAATTAAACAAAATAAAAGTATTAAAGAAAAAAAAAAAAAAAAAAAAAAAAAAAAAAAAAAAAAAAAATTAAAAAAAAAAAAAAAATTAAAGCAAATAAACACAAAGTATAAATGCAAAATAAAACTTATATAAAAAAAAATTAAAAACACAGTTAAAGTATAAAACTAAAATAAAAACTTATATAAAAAAATAAGAAATAAAATTAAAAATTAAAAGTTAAATAAAAAAAAAAATTAAACAACAGTATAATGTAAAATAAAACTTCAAAAAAAAAAAAAAAAAAAAAAAAAAAAAAAATAAAAAAAAAAAAAAAAAAAAATAAAAAAATAAAAAATAAAAATAAAAATATAAAGTTAGAAAAATAAATTGAAATAAAAATAAAAAATAAAAATTAAAAAAAAAAAAAAAAAAAAATAAAGTTAAAACACAGTAAGAATTAAAATGTAAAATAAAAAAAAAAAAAAATTAGTAAAAAAAAAATATTGTATATATATGCTTCAACTTATAAAAAAAAAATTATATTAGTTAAAGGTTTATAAAAGAAAATGAGATTTGAAAATATAAATTTTTTAGTCTTCAACATTTAGAAAACGGTTTGATCTTTGCATGATTGCAATGCAATTGACAATAGTGTACATCTTAGAACAGGAAGCAGTTATGTTTAAACAGTAATTGATCTTGTATTATTAATGAATGTTACTATGTGGGTGTGGGGTGGGGGGCGGGTACTGGCAGCGCCACGGTCAGCACCGCGTGGACCACTATCAACTCTGAATCCTTCCTCATTCCTCATTCTTCCTTCCTTCTTCCTTCCTCATTCTTCCTTTTCTTCTTCTTCTCTCTCTCTTTTTGCATCCCATGCATTTCTTCTTCTTTTTTTTTTTTTTTTCTTTTTTTTTTTCCAACTCGGGACCCCCCTCCGGGAGGTCCCTGGACTCCGATGCCGAATCCGACTCCGACTCCTCAACCCAGCCTCAAGTTTCAGTCTTCTACGATCAATTTTAATTTTTTTGTGGGGCAGGCGTCCCCACCTTACGGGGGACGCAGAGGGACGTAAGCTCGTCTCCGACGAGATTGCGTCATCATATAACTCACATCCAAATTTCACTCCGATACGTTAAGCCTAACATGGTTTTCAGGACGAATTTGACCTTGGCGCTAAGGGTGCAGCACCCCCTTAGGGGTGACCTCACCCCAAACTCGCCTGTGATCAGTTTATTACACATTTTTAGATTTATATTCCAAGTTTCAAGACCGATAGCTCTATCCTTCATTATCGAAAAAGTGGGTGCGGGAAGTGTTCTATTACTACAGCGATTAATCGAATGTTAATTATTGTAATTATTTTCTTTCGATTACATTTTCAGTGCTGAAAAGGACAACAGAGCACGTAGAAGACGAGTTAAAGATGATTTAGGGTAATCGATTGCATGATAAATCCTTTGGAACCATTCAAAAATAATCTATCCGCATCATTTGAAAACCTCAAGGAACCAAAAAGCCCTTTTGAGGGCTCCGCCCCACTTCTGGGGCTAAAATCCTTGAGTTCAGGCTCAAAACCTCAAAAAACGGTCTTCCAGACCTCAAATTCGGTCTCACCGAACCTTAAAAACCCTAACTTTTGGACGTATCAACTGTCAAAATCTGATGAAATGATGGAAAATTTCCAAGTCAGCTGTCGACATGACTGGAAAATTTCCAAAAACCTTCCAAAAATGGTTTTCAAAGGTCTTTCCGTTCGCCGTGCAGGGGCTGCCAATGGGGAAAATCCCAAAACCCTCCGGAGTTGGGGATCTTGGCCTGGATTATGGACAAAACGTTAAAGTTAGTTAAAAAAATGCTAAAAAAGACCAAATTTAACGGATTAGGTTGCCCTTTTAGGAAACCAAAAAAAACCCCTCTGGGGGCTCGCCCGTATTTTGGAAGCTAAACCTCCGGCCAAAGGAGTACCATAGGGTAAACCACAAAGATGTTAGGAGTCGGGGTCTCTCGGCAGTTTAGCGGTAGTTTCCCTCCCTTATTACTTACTATGTATATAATATACTATATTATACTATATTATATATATATAGATATAATATATATATTATATATATATATATTATATATATTATATATATATATGATATATATATATATATATATATTATAATATATATATATATATAATATATATATTATATATATATATATAAATAACTGGTGGCAAAAGGCCAGAAACATACATAGTTTCCACGAGAGTTCGGGAGAATTCAATTCATTAATTAAATTAATTTCTGACATTGCAAGTGAAAGGAAGGTCGTGAAAATGGATGGAAGAAAAGCGGTTCAGATTTTACTTGTAGAATTCATTTTGGAAATGAGGATCTTCAATTATCTACTGGAGTCTTTAGAGTTTAGATACTCACGGAAGCTTTTAGACATTCTCAAAAATCTACTTTGGTCTTCAGACATGCTCAAATATCTACTTTGGGATTTCAGATATGTCCAGATATCTACTTTGGGTCTTCAGACATGTCCAGATATCTACTTTGGGCCTTCAGACATGTCCAGATATCTACTTTGGGGCTTCAGACATGCTCAGATATCTACTTTGGGGCTTCAGATATTTCCAAAAATTTACTTTGGGTCTTCAAACATGTCCAAATATAAACTTTGGGTCTTGTCTTTAGAAATTCCGAAAAATCTACTTTGGGTCTACAAGTATGTCAAATTATCAACTTTGAATCTTCAGATATGCCCAAATGTCTACTTTGGATCTTCAGACTTGCTACGATATCTATTTTTGGTCTTCAGACATTCCCAAAAATTTACTTTGGGTCTTGAGACATTCCCAAATATCTACTTTCGGTCTTGAGACATGCTCATATATCTACTTTGGAACTTCAGACATGTCCAAAACTCTAATTTCTGTCTTCAGACATATCAAATATCCTGTATCTTAATAAATTACCCATAGTATAGTTGGAATTTGATACTCTAATAATTTTATTGGGCAACTTGGTATGTTTAACTGAATTTTTGTTCCTTCCAATAGTGTTTGCTACATAATAAACTAGGCTCCTATTCTCCAATGAAGTAGTTTATTTTTTCAACTTTTGGCGATTTTTTGGTGACTTTTATGCTACTCTTGGCAAATTTTAGGCGACTTTTTGAACAAATATAGGGACTTGTTTTTAACGGTCTTTGTCGAAAAAAAGGATAGTACGAGTAGAATTTTTTTTTCATCAGTGACTGCGGCATTTCTTTCAACTTTAGGTGACTTTTGGCAACTTTTAGGCGACTTTTTAAACAAATATAGTCTCTTTTTTATAACATTGTCGAAAAAAAGGAAAGTACGAGTGGGATTGTTTTTTTTTATCAGTGACTGCAGCATTTCTGGGTGGAACCGAATCCCAGTTTATCATTCCATGAACTGAATGCCAACCAGATTGTCAATCATTCAACCACGTGACTAGCGTGATTCGAAATATCATCTATAAATGTCATCCATTTGTCAAATGGTCGACAGGGAAAATGATCGACAGGTCAAATGTCAAAACTTAACCTAACCTAACTTAACTTAACCTAACCTAAGTTAACCTAATTTATCCTAACCGAACCTAACCTAACCTAACCTAACCTAATTTATCCTAACCTAAAATAACTTAACCTAATTTATCCTAACCTAACCTAACCTAATTTATCCTAACCTAACCTAACCTAACCTAATTTATCCTAACCTAACCTAACCTAACCTAATTTATCCTAACCTAACCTAACTTAACCTAATCTATCCTAACCTAACCTATCACCTGCGGCGGGTTGTATTCCATTTTTTTACGAGCATGATCGCCTTTTGATTGTACCTTGACCGTTGTTTGAGCGCGTGTGTATATATGTATGTATAAATATGTAACATGATCGCTTTTTGACCGTGTCTTGGCCTTAGCGT
>JABUQX010103018.1:17500-22500 GCA_015478945.1 Trachelipus rathkii | reverse complement strand
ATAAGATTGTGCAGTTAATATCTAAAAAGGTTTGCTCATGTTTGAATTCTTAAAAGATGCTGCAATATCTTTGAAACTCTGAAATATCACTTAAGTATTTAATTTGAATCTTCAAGTTACGTATCGTTCTGTCAGAAAAGATTTGTGCTCTTTTTGGGGATCTTAATTACACCAGGGAGCAATAAAAAATTTTAACTTTGAAAAGTGTGGTAAAACTAAGAAATACATTTTATGGTTCCGAGGGAAAATCAGAAATAAAGAATTTTAATTTATTTTAAATTTAAATTTGTGAATTTCATAACGTCGATATTGTGTATTTTTTTATTATGTCTTAAATGAGATTTTTTTTTCATTTTCAAAATTATTTTATCTTGTAGTTAAATTATTTTTTCCTTAGATATTTATTGAGTTAAATAAAACTAAAAATATACCATAGAGTAAATGCACGGCAGGCCGCTTGCGAGAAAAACGCTCGATCCAATGCGCCGCAGCGCGTTGACGGTGCCGTATACAACACTCGCGGCCAGCGCGAGTTATGTTGTATATGTATGTGATGTAAATAGTTTGTGTCATGCCATTGTGAAGTGCAGTCGTGTCTTTTTCATTGTTAAATGGGAAATTGAGGAACAATCGTAAAATCGCTCGAATGAAATAATTCTCAGATAGCATTACCAACCATTCCGATTCTATTTTTTTTATTGCTCCCTGGGTTTAATAAAGGGCCTTTTTTTAATGTGCTGGATTTTGCTCTATGTTTTGAGATACAATCTGCGCAAGTTTGGAAAATCACACACATACCTACAAACACACACACACCTACCACACACAAAACTATACTACACACACGCACACCTATACACCTACACCTACACACACACACACCACACACACACACACACACACACACCACACACCACCACACACCACACACACACACACATATTTATATATATATATATAATATATTATATTATATATTTATATATATCTCTCATATATTATACTATAATATTATATATAAGATATATAATATATATATATATATTATTATATATTCTATTGGCAAATAAGCTTTTTAAAGACTAAAATAACTCCCACAGAGCTTGCCGATTGATAATTCTTAATCAGGAGATCTTGGAAAGAGAGAGAGGACAGAGAAAAAAAGATAAAGTGCTCTCACATTTGGGTATCCTATTGGCATTAATAATTGGCATTAATACCCCTTCTTTTGATAGAGATTCTTAATGGATAGTATCCCTAATCTGATGCCCAATCGACGTAACAATGAGATTCACAATATAATACGTTAATTATAGTCGATTACTACAGCCTACATAATACAATAATTATTGAGAGTTTTTTATTTATTATAGATACCCACTTGGAGGTACTTGCCATTCGAGCATGTTTATTTAAAAAAATCGTGGTGTGAAATCTGTGTGTGTGTGTCTTATAGAACTCTTTGCTGGTGTGTTCGATATATACATATTTAGTAAAAGGTGCCACTTCAGGATGAGATATAAGAGGTTGCCACATCGGTATATTTATTAGTACTTAGTCAGAGTAATGGCGAATCCTTTTATAAATAGAACCATTTTATTATTATTGTTGGATTATTTCTTTCTTTCTCTCCCTAATGTGAAATATGATAAGGGATCCGAACTCATTAACTGCACAATGATTGCCATACAAGGTATTTAACCCCGGTTAACCTTATCAAGACTTAATAAATTACAAATCTCAACGGGGAGTCTTGGGCAGATTGGGACGGCCTAACCTTTGATTGGAATCTCTTGCTTATAATTATTACGGACCAGCCCGAATCTCGTTAGATACATTAATGTATTTGCTAATTGGGTACAGACCATCATTTGTTTTCCATTCTTCTATTAATGATTTCTTTCAGCATTGAAGATCGATTCGTTGCGTAAGTATAAATGAAATCGTTATCAAAACTCACCAATTAAAAAATGAACTGCTGGCAACTCTCTCTCTCTCTCTCTCTCTCTCTCTCTCTCTCTCTTCTCTCTCTCTCTCTCTCTCTTCTCTTTCTCTCTTCGCTCTCTCTCTCTCTCTTGATATATATATATATTCTGTCTCTGTGTCTCTGTCTCTGTCTCTGTCCGTCTGTCTCTGTCTCTTTCTCTCTTCTCTCTCTCTTCTTCTCAGCTCTCTCTCTCTTCTCTCCTCTCTCTCTTCTCTCTCTCGCTCTCTCTCTCTCTCTCTCTCCTCTCTCTCCTCTGCTCTCTCTCTCTCTCTCTCTCTCTCTCTGTCTTTCAGGACTGATTATGACTGGCTAAGCCGTGGGGATTATCTAAACGTGCATATACCTAATAATAATAATAATAATAATAATAATAATAATAATTAATAATAATAATAATAATAATAATAATAATAATAATAATAATAATAATAATAATAATTTACATAGAGATGAATTTGAGATGAGTCATTTTTTCTTTCATCAAAATGTTATTAATTTTAAATATTTTTTTATTTTTTTTTATTAAATATTTAATTTGTTCATTAATTTTTCGCTTTGGATAAATAAAAAATAAAAATTTTACCCCCTAGAAAGGAGTGTTTGGAAGAGGGAGGGGGTATAAAACCCAGAAATAAAAAAAAAGAACAATCGGAATTGTGGAATCGGTTATAAGATTATCCTGGTACCGGATACCGGTTCCGATTCTGATGCCGATTCATGATTCCGATTCCTATTCTGTTCCGATTGCGATTCCCGGTTTCGAAACCGATTCCAAGATAAAACACCGATTTCCAACCAGATTCCGATACACCAAAAATTTACCGATTACTTTATTCTGGAGCTATGGTTCCTACACAACAACCCTGGTTTAAACAAAATTAGGGTGACTCTTATTGTTATATTATGGTTAAAATATTTGCATATTTTATTCCTTTTCGGATTGGGTTACGCTATTTAGGTCTAGGTCGGTATGGTCCACCATCGCTCTCTCACAGTTTGGCTAGGTTTGTGTTCTCTTTCATATTTTATTCCTTTTCTGATTGAGTTACGCTATTAGGTCTAGGTATGGTTAGATCAGTTGTTTGGCTAGGTTTGGTTAGATCAGCTGTTAGGTCTAGGTCTGGTTAGATCAGTGTTAGTCCTAGAGTCTGAGTTTACGATCAGATATATGAATATTGGTGCTTAGGTTGGTTAGCATCAAGCTGTTAAGGTCTAGGTTCGTGGTTAGTCAGTTGTTAGTCCTTAGGTCTGTTAGTATCAGTTGTTTGGCCTAGGTTTTGGTTAGATCAGCTGTTAGTCTAGGTCTGAGTAGATATTCTCTCATACGTATCGTGATTAGTCCTAGGTTTGTCTGCTATTCAGTTCGTTGCTTAGGTTTGGTTTAGATCAGCTGTTAGGTCCGTCTAGTCTCGGTTAGATCTGTTAGTGCTATACGGTTGCTGGTTAGTGTTCTTGGCTAGGCCTTTGGATTTAGATCAGTGTATAGGCAAGTGCTGTTAGGATCCTCAGTTGTTTATACGGCCTATGTGTCTGGTTAGACCAGTTTTTAGGCCTATGTCTGGTTAGATTAGTTGTTTGTTTTATAGGCCTAGGTCTGGTTAGATCAGTTTTTAGGCCTGTGGTCTGTTATGGTTGGTAAGATTCAGTGTCTAGCCCCAGTGTTTAGATTTAATCAGCTCTGTTTTCTATAGGGCCTAAGGATCTGGTTAGATCCAGTTTGTTTGGCTAGGTCTGGTTAGATCAGTTGTTAGCCCTAGGTATGGTTAGATCAATTGTTTTATAGGCCTAGGTCTGGTTAGATCAGTTTTTAGACCTAGGTCTGGTTAGATCAGTTGTTTGGCTAGGTCTGGTTAGATCAGTTTTTAGGCCTGGGTCTGGTTAGGTCAGTTGTTTGGCAAGGTCTAGTTAGATCAGTTGTTAGCTCTAGGTCTGGTTAGATCAGCTGTTTTATAGGCCTAGGTCTGGTTAGATCAGTTGCTTGGCTAGGTCTAGTTAGATCAGTTGTTAGTCCTAGGTCTGGTTAGATCAGTTGTTTTATAGGCCTAGGTCTGGTTAGACCAGTTTTTAGGCCTATGTCTGGTTAGATTAGTTGTTTGGCTAGGTCTGGTTAGATCAGTTTTTAGGCCTGGGTCTGGTTAGGTCAATTATTTGGCTAGGTCTGGTAAGATCAGTTGTTGGCTAGGTCTAGTTAGATCAGTTGTTAGTCCTAGGTCTGGTTAGATCAGTTGTTTTATAGGCCTAGGTCTGGTTAGACCAGTTTTTAGGCCTATGTCTGGTTAGATTAGTTGTTTGGCTAGGTCTGGTTAGATCAGTTTTTAGGCCTGGGTCTGGTTAGGTCAATTATTTGGCTAGGTCTGGTAAGATCAGTTGTTAGGCCCTAGGTTTAGTTAAATCAGCTGTTTTATAGGCCTAGGTGTGGTTAGATCAGTTGTTTGGCTAGGTCTGGTTAGATCAGTTGTTAGCCATAGGTCTGGTTAGATCAATTGTTTTATAGGCCTAGGTCTGGTTAGATCAGTTTTTAGACCTAGGTCTGGTTAGATCAGTTGTTTGGCTAGGTCTGGTTAGATCAGTTTTTAGGCCTGGGTCCGGTTAGGTCAATTATTTGGCTAGGTCTGGTTAGATCAGTTGTTAGCCCTAGGTCTGGTTAGGTCAGCTGTTTTATAGGCCTAGTCCTGGTTAGATCAGTTTTTAGACCTAGGTCTGGTTAGATCAGTTGTTTAGCTAGGTCTGGTTAGATCAGTTTTTAGGCCTGAGTCTGGTTGGGTCAGTTGTTTGGCTAGGTCTGGTTAGATCAGTTGTTAGCCCTAGGTCTGGTTAGATCAGCTTTTATAGGCCTAGGTCTGGTAAGATCAGTTGTTAGCCTTATGTTTGGTTAGATCAGTTGTTTTATAGGCCTAGGTCTGGTTAGATCAGTTTTTAGGCCTGGGTCTGGTTGGGTCAGTTGTTTGGCTAGATCTTGTTAGATCATTTGTTAGCCCTAGGTCTGGTTAAATCACCTGTTCTATATGCCTAG
>JABUQX010103018.1:10000-12500 GCA_015478945.1 Trachelipus rathkii | reverse complement strand
AAATTTTAAATATCCGCAAATCCGAAACTTTTATTTTGTACATCCTCTCGGATGCGGATATTTAACATGTTATCTAATATACTTGAAAAGATAAAGACACCCAAATGGATGAGTTGGCAGATTTCTTTTATTGGTGGGTATTTACGAAGTACTATTATTTATTTATTGGTCGAGATTTCGATAATTGTTTAACATAAGTTTTAAAATATTTGTACAAGATTGAAATATTTAATAATAATATTTTAATAATAATAATAATATTTAAATGTAAAAATTATGAAAAGTAGCTTTACAGGATTAATTATTGTTGTTGAAATTTGGCAACCCAGATTTGGGTGTCCTGATCTTTACCTGATCTCAAAAGGCATTTAAAACCTTTTGAGATACTTTCCTGTAATTCTCTCCCTGTAAAGATACTGTTATAATACCGGATAGGACCAGTGGCTCTTAATGCGCATATGCCAGGTTTACATTTGCAATTTTTAAGTATAGATTTTTCAATAGTGGTAGACAAAGCTTAATATCGTTATATCGATTTTTATTTGCTATTTCAAAATCTTAGTGTCATGCATGTATTCTAATAATAATAATAATAATAATAATAATAATAATAATAATAATAATAATAATAATAATAATAATAATAATAATAATAATAATAATAATAATAATAATAATAATAATAATAATAATAATAATAAATTTCAATGAAAATTAGAAATATCAATCGATATATCGATTCTATTTTAATTGGGAGAAAATACATTGTTGCCAAATTTAAAGTTTAAATGTAAGCCTTTAAGTAGTGAATCATCAATAAAGAAGAGAGGCAGATATCTTCCGCGTTTGGATGCTTTGCCAGGGCTGTGAACTTAAACCATCCGATGGCGCCGGTGCCGGTGCCGGTGCCGGTGCGGAGCGTTGGAGTGCGGCACACACTTTCCGTGTCCCGGTGATATGCACATTGAATTATTGAGGTGCCATGCTGTGCTGTGCGAAGAAAATGACTACCGGTGCGGTATCATGCCCAAAAAAATGACCTGTGTTGCGGTGCGGTGCCTAGTGCGCAACCTTTGATGAGGTGCTAAACTTTCCGGTGCTCGGCCAACCCTAATCCCACGAGGTATTATCCCCAACCTCCGTCCATTTAAATAAAAATCATGGCAACTGAGCTCGAACGAACCAGAGGTAAAAATATTTAGCCTACTGTTAAATAAAATGGTTAGGATCCGGAGCTGCAAGTTTTATTAAGATGATGGAGCCGGATCCGGAACCGGAAAACATTTACCAACTCCGCAGATCTAATATAAGTAGTTGTTAAAAGAGGTCGATTAATATTTTAGATTTTGCTTTGCATACACGGCATTTATATTTTCGTTGATAAAAAACTTTTTCATTTTTCATTTTCACTCTCGAGGCTATTATGATTTTTAGCATTAAACATCTTTATTTGCCTATCAATATCTTAAAATTAACGTCACTGGGTGCTGTTATCAGCTTTTTTTTGTCTTATCAGCTTTTCTTTTTTCTTATCAGCTTTAGGTTTTGTCTTATCAGCTTTAGTTTTTTTTGTCTTATCAGCTTTATTTCATCTTATGTTTTGTCTATCAGCTTGTTTTGTATTTTCAGCTTTATGTTTCGTCTTATCAGCTTTATGTTTTGTCTTATCAGCTTTATTTTGTCTTATCAGCTTTATGTTTTGTCTTATCAGCTTTATTTTATCTTATAATGTTTTTCTTATCAGCTTTCTTTGGTCTTATCAGATTTATGTTTCGTCTTATCGGCTTCATGTTTGCCTTATCAGCTTTATTTTTTGTTTATCAGCTTTATTTTGTCTTATCAGCTTTAAGTTTTGTCTTATCAGCTTTATGCTTTGTCTTATCAGCTTTATGTTTTGTCTTATCAGCTTTATGTTTTGTCCTATCAGCTTTATTTTGTCTTATCATGTTTTGTCTTGTCAGCTTTATGTTTTGTCTTATCAGCTTTATTTTGTCTTATCTGCTTTATTTTTTGTCTTCAGTCCCTTTTTTTCATGGTCATTGTTCATCATTGCTGGTTATGGATGGCAAGAAAGAATTCTTCCCATAAGTTACAGCAGTAGAGTCATTTGATTGTTTTCTTTTTTGGTCTTTTGTGTTTGTTATCAAAGGTTTTATTCGGTAACTTCATATGGGCAGGGCACAATATTTGCTCCAGGCTGAGCCCAATTTCCCCCCCCCCCCTTAATATGGACTTAAAATTCTTAATTTTCAGGAAATTTTGATGGAGAAAATAGCAAACTGCAGCTTTATCTGACCTCTGAAACGTCGTTTTCGAGTGTTTTTCTGTGTCTATAGTCATTCTTTCAGTATTTTCAATTTTTTCAAAACCTGTTTTTTTGACATTTTTAGCCTCAACTCCTACAATTTTTTTCGAAATGACTTTAAACTTCGAAATATGCATAGATGAGTCCATCACCTTCAAAATGCACGAAGTAGTTTTTTTATTATTTTTTTGAAAT
>JABUQX010103018.1:2500-5000 GCA_015478945.1 Trachelipus rathkii | reverse complement strand
GCTTTATTCTTTTCTCTAATTGCACAAAGAGTTTTCTGCATTGGACTTCTTAATCTCAATTTAGGTATGTTTCCTAGTAAGTATAATAATAATAATAATAATAATAATAATAATAATAATAATAATAATAATAATAATAATAATAATAATAATAAATAATGCTGTTGGAGCAGATGATTTTCTTTGCCGGCTACAAGACTAGCTTCATCATTTTAAAATATCCTCTTCCGGCTCCGGCTCCGGCTCCGAAATTTTAATTTTATATACCCTCGGCTCTAAATCTTTTTATTCTATAGTAAAAATAGTTATTTAATGATCAGGCTCCATCCCGCTTTGGCTTTACTCAAAAATATATTTTATTTTTCTAAGAATCCGGGTCCGCACAAAATGTTTCCGGCTCCGGCTCCGGCTCCAAACACAACTTTAAGGCTGCAACTCTGCAGCTCTGGTTGAAATAATGCTTCGCACAACTGTTAGTGTGATATGGAGTGCGGTGCTCTCTGTTTATTTCTTCATTTATATTTTATTATTATTATTATTATTATTATTATTATTATTATTATTATTATTATTATTATTATTATTATTATTATTATTATTATTATTATTATTATTATTATTATTATTATTATTATTATTATTATTATTATTATTATTATTATTTGGGACTCCTTCTGTACTATCATTATATGGATTAAGATTGACCGAAGTACCGGGCCTGTCCCGTTCGATACGCTCCGGTTCGGTACACGGCATCGCGGTGCATGCGCTGCGCTGTGGTGCGGTGCGGTGCGGAAAAGATCACTTTGTTTGTTATAGTTGTGATTTTCCTCAATCAGTGCTTTTTGGGGTGGTGTCTATGACTTACCGTTGCAGCAACTTAACATTCTTACTAACATTCTCTAATCTCACTATATTGGGGTAGGGACCTGTTTATGGTATATATATATATATATATATATATATATAGTATATGTTATTAAGTTACATATATATATATATATATATATATATATATATATATATATATATAGTTTGGGTGTACATTTTGGAGCAATTTGTACTTTGTAGAAGCTTAAAACCAGTGTAATTTGTAATTTGTACTTCTGCAGTTTATAAAAAAACCAGTGTACTTTGTAATTTGTATTTCCTGGCACCTCTTGTACTTGAAAATTTGCAAAGTACTTTGCAAGTACTTTGGCATTTTTAACTTGCAATATTTTTTTATCATTTTGGTACAAGTAGTGATAGTATTATTTCTTATGTATTCCAAATTAATTTCCAATTACAAATAAATCATGTTTCATAATATATATATATATATATATATATATATATATATATATATATATATATATATATATATATATATATATATATATAATATATATATATATATATATATTATTATATATATATATATATATATTATTATATATAGAAGTTATAAAGATATATATATATATATATATATATATATTCATATATAAATATATATATATATATATATATATATAGAAGGAGTATTATTGAATAAGAGCTTTGTACACTTTAACTTTTTTAATAGCCGAATAGTTTCCGGGTAAGAATCCTTCTTCCAATTTTCAAGGCTTACAATATATTGATAAAATTTTTTAAACAAAATATTATATATAAAAATTAATTAAAAGTTAAAATAATAGAAAGTTGAAAATTAAAATAAACCATATATAGATAAATTAATGATTACAATAATATGATTAAGAATTAAGGATTTAAATAAATCCTCACTTCAGTATTAAAGACTGTTAAAATCAGATTCATTTTAGTGCTTGGTTTTGAGATGCCAAATACAATACGTGGATTCCAACAACTGAAGATCGGATTCCTCAGTTTGGGACAATATTCCAAAATTCGTATCCTGTATATTTTGGTTTTCCTGAGCAGAATGAGCATTTATAGCTGAATAGAGGGGATGATGTAAATGGTTTAGAGTTCTAATTGAAATACCTTTGCAATAAGTGTGGAAAGGTTTCGTATTGTCTTTCCTATGTAGGTGGCATCGAAGTCATCGCACTTGTAATGATATATTACTGATGAGCATAAAGGTAAAAGGAGTTTATTTAAATTTAAAATATTTCCCAATTTTGTTTTCACTGAAAATCTAAATCTAAATTTAAGCTGGGAAGTTTGTTTTTAAAACGACATTAATTTTACGTCGAATTTTGCAACTGATTTTCCCCAGAAAGGCAACCTCATATACAAAATATCCTTAGGAGCTTTTGATTTAGCCTGAGATTTGTCTTTAAATTTTGCTGAAAGTAATTTTCGAAAAGTTGAGTCAATTATAAATTCTGGGAACCCATTCTTCAGAAATAATGTTTCAGGAAATCAAGTTCTTTTGTAAAATTAACATAAGATGACGAAATTTTGTATTCCCTGTCAAAAAGAGTTTTAATTCAGTTGATTTTAAAAATATGAGGAATGAAAGAATAAAATTTTGTCGTAAATCCAGTAAAAG
>JABUQX010103017.1:0-38399 GCA_015478945.1 Trachelipus rathkii | reverse complement strand
ATTCTAGTTGAGGGAATACTCTATTAAATTCGATGCAACTTAAGCATGTACCAAATCAAAAAATGAGTTATGAGATCTTTATAGCCAGAATCAGCTACATTTGAAAGAATCTATTTCTCAAATTATAGTAGGCGCTGACTCTACGACTTATCTCGTTACCTTAACTTTAGATCCTCATCAACCAAAGAGAAGGCGTGAACAAGCTGGCTCATATTATACATCAGAACTCATCAAAGTGCGGGTGCGTAACACCTAAATAAGTTTTTTATATCGTATTGAGTGCTTGATGATTCTCTACAGATATTATTGAGTTTATCCAACACTCTTTTAGAAAGTAGACCATCTGTGCAGCCACACAGTCGCATAGGATCTAACTGAAGCTGAAAAACTCTGTACCTGCTACCACCCTCAATTAGTAAGTTGTGGCAAACCAAAATATAAATTGTTGGTTGCTTTGGGCTTAAAGCTAAAAATCTAACATTTGTGAGGGTGGAAACTTTTCCTTTTGTCTACAAAGGAGTCATTGTAATATGACTTCTTTTGATTACAACTGGCAACTAAAAGAAACAAGTGCTCCTCCAGTCCAGGACAACTGATCTGCGTCATGTTTAGTACTGGAAACATTTGGGGCATAGATTTATTTCATCACACCTTTTAATTCTTAACTCTTATGTTTGATAAACATTACAATTGGTCATCACATGACCAATATGGGATGAACAAAAACTGTTACGATGATCTCGAATACCTTGATTTTGAAGTAGGAAGATATTCAATTACTATGGAGACAGCCTTCATTCCACTACTATCCTAACGTAGTATCCAGCACTTTTTAATATCTGCCGAAAGCAGAAATCAATCAGGGCCTCATTTATTTAGATTTTAAGGACCTCATTCGTCTTTGATTTTCATTATTATTAATTTAAAACTTAGCCTATCTGAAGTAGCATTTCATTTACTTAAATTTTGAATCACAGATATTATGGGAATGGAACTTCATTTGAAATCTTATGCACCTTTGTATATTCTCAATCATACTCAGAGACGGACGCACAGCGATTTGAACGTTTTAACAATATTTTGATAACTTCATAGTAGCTGTATTAACATACTTGATGTTAAAATCAGCGGTCAATTGGTACTTCAACTTTGCGACTAAATCATTCTTTTGACTACCACATAGAGCAATTTGATAAGAACTATGTGGCTAAGTACCTACTAATCCAAGTAGCCTTCCTCAAGTGTATTTGAGGTTATAACTCTCAAGTTCATATATTAATGTTCCTCTAATATCATTTACGTAAACCCTAGTCGCATTATATGTTTAATTATATACTGTTAAAGATATAATCTTTCTTATAATTTTCATCAATGATGTGATGAATTTTTCGTCTAAAAATTCTCTCCTTATCTAGAAGTTCAAGAGCTTTAGGTTATAACTTCATTGATCACTAAATAGAAAGTTTTTAAAATTGTCTGGCACCTGATCCCTTTATTTATTTTTTAAAGCAAATGAAGTTTACTGGATTCACTTAAATTTTTTTGTAAATCTTAAAATTGCTCTTAATTTTTGAAATGAAGGTTTATAAGCAAACTTATCAGTTTCATTGCCTCAAAGAAACCACAATCTATAGCCCTAAGAACAGATTCACTGAAATGAGATGCTATGGGTATTTTTGTGGAGGGTTGAATTTTAATCCCCTTTAAATTTTAATTCACTTAACATTTTGATTTAATCGAGCATTGGTACTGAATCTTACAACACAACTCCTTATTATGAAACTCAGGAAGATGAGGGGATCAAACCCTCATTATCATCTTATTATATTTTTATTATATTGTTCTTTTGATTAATACTCTTTTAACTCACAAGGACTGTGTATCTTCCCATGAGATCCCCTTCACATAACTCGCATCTATTTATCTGGGTCATTTACTTGTATGCGCTGATAGCCACTCTCTATCTGGGACCAAGATAAATATTTATACTTGTCGCACATTGAGGGATGAAATGGCTTGAAACATATAGGCGTAGATTTTTTCAGTAACTCTATCAAGAACGGTTGTATCTCTGGGTAACATTTTCGCTGAAATTGGCTACAGAATGACCAAGACAATGAACATTGAAGAAAAGGCTTCATGAAAAGGAACGATAGCGCCTTACCACCAGGCTAAATTATTTGATTTTTGAAATGTTGTAGTGTAAATAGAACCACACAAAAAAAATTGAAGTTGAAGTTATCTTAGGCTTATATTGTGGTATAATTTCCTTCCTTGGAAGGAAAAATGAATAATGGCCTACCACCAGGACAAATTATTTGATTTGAATTTTTGAAAGGTTTAGAGCCAACACACACACAAAAAAACAATTTTGAGGTTGAAAATGACATAGGCCTAGGCCTAAGTTCTGAGCTTGAATTTTTTAGGAAATCACTGTAATGTACATGGTTTAGGCCAATGATGCATGTGCCTCTTTACCTGACTGTGCATACCAATTTTTGAATTAAATTAATACTAAGACTACACCCTAACCTTAGGACAAACAATCACCCAATTAGGCTGGTTCTCGGATTAGGCCCATCTGGCGCTCTTTACTGTCTCTTAAATACTCTTTCCTCCACTCGGCTCAAACAAAGTACCCTAATTTGATAAATGAATTTTGACCCAATCCCCAATAACATACACAAATAATCGGAAAATCTGCTATAAGCTTTCGGAGATCAGTTTGATTGTTCATTCTGCAATGATAGGCACAGAACGTTATCAAGAAACTCTGCAACAAAATCGTTCGTTAAGACCCATAATAGATTTACACCAATGGGACGAAAATATAGTATCTACAGCAGATTGATAATTAATTACAACAAAAACGATATTTGAACGATATTAAGGACATTTTAAAAAAAGTGAGTACTAATCAACCGTACAATGTGAGCTACCATTTTTAGCCTTACTGATTCTGTCTTGTTTCAAGCATCTGTTTGCCAGCTTCTCTTGAATAATGATCATTGATATTCCTAGATAACTATGCCTTTTGGTTTTAGATAATCTATACTAAATCTTTAGTATAGGGTAAATTGATGGTGAGAGGTAAAGAGCATAGAGCTAGATAGGTTGATCGTGAAAATATTTTGAAAAGAAATGATAGAAATTTACCTTCCCTCTACTCCTTTACATTTGAATTATTAACCTTTGATTACATTACACAAACACGACTAAATAGTACCGCTTTTTGAATTAGAAGAGAGTCCACAATTGTCGCCAAGACATTGTGGATTTTTTAGGTGAAATTTAGTGAAAAAATGGATACCACATGTAGACAAAAAAATTAAAATTAGCGTAATTTTTTTTTATATACAAAAGTAATCCATCTGCAGTTTTTTATACATATGTTTTCCATCCTCAAAATATTGTTTCATATAATCCTAAAATAAAATACTAAAATAAGCAAAAAGAGAGAAACTATGTAGAGTATATATAGTTTGCTTCTAATTTTTAGAAAATGTAGCTTTTGCATTTTCGTAACGATTTGTTTATGAGATACCATCAGGATATTTTAATCTACGGAAGTATTTTTAATAGTTTTACATTTCTTTGTCAGTTATTTCTCTGATTTTCTAGGCTCTAAGAAACAGGTTGCTTAAGACAGCTGATTTTGTGGATATTCATTGACTCGAGAACCCAATGGTGTAAGATGGATTTGCTGTAGGTTTTCTATAAATATCAAAAACTTGGAGGTTGATCTATATTCCAGATTATTAGGTACATCTAAAAAGTTTTTATTTTATTATTTATGCTTATCTCTTAATACGTGTGAATATAATATCATTATGAAGATTATTAATAAAATTTAAGACTGTGTCGGTGTTTGCTATTCCTCGTCTATGAAAATGTCATTCGGACCATAATCGTAATCCACGACTCTCTCCGCTCGGAACACTCTTGTGGAAAATATGGATATTCGTTCCTCAACTAGTCTCGCTCAAACTGATTGCTGATAATGGAGTTAGTGACATGAAACCCATTGCTAGGTCCCAGAACATCTGCTTAACAATGATTTGTCTTGATAAGACATTGAAGTAAGCATGTGTAGAGTAAGGGGCTTATTAATTTCTTTCAATGGTATCAAAAAGCGTACAAAAGCGGAGGAATCAAATTACAATGTCGAACCCTAAACTACAAACAAATATCATTTGAAGGAATCCAAAGGCGCTTTGAACTTGACGATTAACGACGTTAAAATAAACAGAACGTCATCCGTTGAAAAGATTCTGTTTGGAAAAAACACTACCAAGTTGCCCAGAAATGGAAGATGGAATGGGATAGCCTAAATTCAGAAATCCAACACCATTCTTTGTCCACTTCAGTCCTTGAATAATGTGAATCGAGTATGGATCACGAAAGCTCGGCATCCTCTTTTATTCTTTTAATAAGTTGCTATGTATTAATAAATATTTTTACTTTCCATTTTGAAACCTCAGGTTCCCAAGTTTATCATTCCCTGCAATATATAATAAAAAACTATATACTAGTACTATATATTATCATATACAATATATTATATATATCATATATTAATCGTAGTATAATATTATCAATATGCCCGGTGCTATATAATATATAATTATATATAATATATATATATTAGACTTACTATATATATAGTATACTATTATATCTATATTATAATATATACTATATATAGTTATATATAAACTAGCTATTCATAGTTCCGTTAACTTTAACAAATAACATTGGAACTAGGGCCTCTGAAATTTTCAACTTTCTTAGCGCTCGTCGCCTTTGAACCTCCTGTGGCGGGAAAACCTATGGACAGAAGACACCATGGCAGGAGGAGAGGACGTGTAGGATATTAGTTTCGGTGTTTTTAATTACACAAATTAATAAATGTTTTTTCCTTAAAAAGAATGCTTTTTTATTCGCACTAAAAGTGTTTACATTTGCAAATAAACTTTAGCAAACAGCCATCGACGCCGGCGAAAGTCGCAGCCGCAAGGCGAATAGGCGGCTGATGTGACAAATAATTAGGCTCATAGGCGCTAGGCCGCACTAGAGTCCGGCTGGCATAGTGCGCTAGTGATAGGCCGCAGGCCCCACTCATACAAAAATAACGTTATCCATAGGCGCGCCCAGACTCTCGAATATATATCACCTATATATATATATATACTATATAGTTATACTATTATAATAATATATTATATACGTAATAAAATATATATTATTCAATATATCCATATATTCTATATATATATATTATATATATATATATTAATATAGCATAAATATATATACATATTTAATGTTTCAAAAACAAGTATCATTAGTCTTATCAATTATATACATATATATATTATTAGATCTTATATATAATATATTATATTATATTATAATATAATATACTAATACTTATATATATTATATATATAATATATATATATATATATATATTATATATATATATATATATATATATACTATATAATATATTATATTACTATATAATATATAGATTACAAGAAAATAACAAATACTGTTTAGTAGTTGTGGCTGTTTCTGTAATTTTTGGGGGCTGCAAGTTCACGTGCTATGACGAGCGCCACTAGAATATAATAAAATAATATATATTATAACTTATAATAATATATATAATAAAATATAATAAATAAATATAAATATATAATATATATAAATATAAATTAATTATTATATTATATATATAAAGAATAAATAGTATAAAAATATAATATTATATACAATAATATAAAATTAATAACTATAAATATAATATAATATATATATATATATATATAATCTATATTATATATACCACCCAGTAATTATTATAACAATTTAATTAAATAATAATCATAATAAATACCTATAATAATATATATAATATTTATACCGTATATATATTTATATACTCACTTTGAATATATATATATATAGTTAATCCCTCACTTAATTTCAGTTTTGGTATTTTCGCTTTAATTTTTTGTTTTAAGTTAAGTAAGTTAAGCTTAGTTTAGGTAACTAACCTATACCTACGTTAAACCATAACAAACCCTAACCTAACCTAAAACAAAATAAATGAAATAAATACCTGAAACTGAAATTAAGTGATAATAGTACTCATTTTACAGTACGCACCAATAACATTATATAGCTTATATATACTAAATATATAGATATATATAACTATATATATACTTAATAATATTACTATATTATATATCATACTTACTATATATAATAAATATACTATATATATCAATGATATACCTGACACGGCTAACTTGTATATACGCCGAATAAGATAGTATATAATATATATCATAATTTAGAGAAGAAAAGGAATACAAGATCAATCAATCAATCAATCTCAATCATTTTTTTCAATGTAAAAGATTTGATCCACACATCCTCTACCATTTAAGCCACCTTGTTCTTCACCAATCAGTCCTTCCAGTCACTCGACGCATTCTTTCCAAACCAAAATATAAGTATATGTCTTCCCTACTATTACTAATAAACTAAATTTCCCTATAATTGTCCTATAGCCTACCCTTATCTCATCCTTTACACCCTTATAGTGCAAGGGTACTATTTCACTTGCTCTCCATCCAATCCTTGGAATATATGCCTCCACTAACATTTCGTTACAACTCACAAGACAGCCAATCATACACTTCTCGACTCCTTCCCTTGATATTTCACAGTAATTTCATCTTGTACCTGCAGATCTCCATCTTCAACTTTCCTCGTCTTACATATCTACTCTCCTTGCTAATGACCTCATGCCCAAAATACCTATTACTTGCACCAATCAAAACCCACCACACATTCACTATCAACTGTTCATTACTGCCAATGTTATGCAGCATTTTCTAAGTGTTCCCTGAACACTCTCCTCGTATCCATTTCATCAGTTACCGAACAGCACCATCCCTATTTAATTTGTCTATGCAGATTCCCCTTATTCTAAGTATATATAATATATCTATATATTAAAAATATTACTACGCATACTCTATACTACTAAACATATATTCACTATATACTTCAAACTGCCTTAAATCTCTTTGTCTGCGCCTATCTATAGGTAATATATATCTCCCTACTATATAATATATAAGCTAATTATACTATTTATCCTACTGATCATATTATCTAAAGGGCATTTTTTAAGCCCTAGATCGGGTGTCACTTACTCTTATCAGACATGACAACAGAAAGCTCGACCCAGAGTTAACGGACTAAAAACGTAACCGAGAACAAAAATAACTGGCCAAACTTATTCGCGCAGCGTTACATGAAGAAAAAGTAACGACGTCCGTTTTACGTCGTACCTAAAAAAAAAAACTAGTTCCGTTGCAGTAACGGCAGTAACGATCCGCCACCTCTGTTATATATAATATAGCTATAAATTAATATATATACTATACACTCTATCATTACTATACGATACCTATATACACTCCTTCATGTACACTGATACGATAACTACTACTTATATATAATAGTATATATACTATATAGTATTCATATAAGACTATATAGTAAACACTTTATCAAAACTAATTACTTTATATATATATATACTATAATATATATATACTACTCATATTATATACTAAGTACTCCATTATATCTTGAACATCCATCATGAGTACTATAATTATAAAAACTTCAACTTGCAAAACCCGAAATTACCACAATTGCACAAAATATGTGAATCAATAACTTTTGATATATAAATTTTAGGCATTAATGTTAATTCTCCAATATTTTAAAATTGAATAAATGCACAAATTTTTAATAGGCTGTAATTAAGATCTTAGACACTTGCACATGCATCCAGTTCACGCTGTAGCCAGTCAGTAAAATATATCATATTCTCTTCAATTCTACCAAATTAATAACAACTTATGATATCAAAATTTACCACCTTGAAAAATAATGACGAACCCTGGCTCACTAGATCCGGCATGCAGGTTAGGAAACTCTCTAACATCAGGACCGCAAATAGATATTGAAAACTGGCCTGTTGTCACCCAAAGCTGTTCTTTCCTTAACTTTCAGTCAATACTTAAAATTTGTATTAGATCATCGAGTGATCTATAATTTTTATACAAAATTGTTAACCACTAACAAGTTAACCTTTCTCAAAATTCAGATATTGGAAAATGCCAAACTTTTAGATGAGCTGTATACTTTTTTTTTTCGTAAAGAGATCACGACAGACATATCTTCCAGTCTTGTTATCATTTCAGATCCTATTCTTATGTATGACTACGGAATTTAGAATTTACCTTTATGCAGACATTAAGATTTCTAGGGGTCTATCTTCTGTATAAATATCCCCTATATTTTAACTGTACGCTCTTAAACACTTCACATTATTATACTTAAGTTTAACCATCAAAAACTTGAATGGGAAAGATGAAACTAATAAACAACGATATTTTCAAAACCAGTTCAATAGATAACAAGAAGGACATATGCTTCTTTGCGACTTACAAGCGTACTGTATTGGCTTAGTATCAACTGGGGCAATACACCAATAAATAACAAATGTTTTAGAAAAACTGTTTACCGTTTCTTCCTGTTTCGATTTACAGAAACCAGTCCACCCACTTCTTTTCGTTTCTTTTTTTTCATGTAATGTCGCACTAGGCTTAAACACAACAAAAGCGCACTTTGCAACCTTGGTCAGTTCATATCGATAAGACAGATATTTTCATTCATCCCACTCCCGAATACTTAAGACCTAATCGAGATTCGTCAAGAGCTCCGACATGTGCGGTAGCTGGGCGAGTGGAACAAAAACACAAGCAAGCGTAAAGGTTTCGACGGGCTCGACGACTCCGCAGTGTTGTAGCGGCACTATACTCTCAGTTTTTCCACGACATGTCTCTAAGCACTCACACAAACGCAACTTTCTCACAAGTTAACTTCTTGTCATTACAAACATCATAAAGTCAGCTGTTGTGTATGGGACGCTACGTGCAGACTCTTTGGACATAATAGACAAGAAACCAACCATGTTCACTTTATTACAAATAACATGCATCACGAATTATGTGATGATTAGTTCGCCACTCATCAGGCCTTTGAAACAATTAGATTTAAGCTAATTTTAATTGAAGGAAAGCTATTCATCAATCACAACGCGACCCTGTACCGTGCAGCCAGATATCTTTTTTATCATTTCATTTCTGCGTAAGAAGTACGTGCTTAAATTCGGCTAGCACAGGAAATAGGGACCTCGTACAGAATCTAGCGAAATTCTCTTATGATTTGCGTGAGCATTTTTCATCTATTTTGTCATGCGTAGTTTGACACCCTACAGAACCACCGCAGTCACACTCAAACACACAACAGCACTACAACATCAGGCATCTTACCTAAATTTCTAGTAGACAGAACTACAAATGCAGAATAAGACGCGAATAACGATGGCATATACGCGAAAATGATAACCGGAAACATCGAAAGCCCATTTCCTTCACGTTTTTTCCGTTACGCTACCAAAATCGTGCAAAAACGAAAACGGCTTATAGCATGCTCGTTTCCCGAAGGCCCACGAGTTGCAGCACCGTGTGCAATGCTCGACTAGGCAAACGCCTCCGAAATGATAAAATGAAACCATATACCACTTAACCAATTAGGCCGGAGAACCGGCACTATCTGCGCATCTACTCGATCAACAAATAGTAGAACAACAAGGAAACCGCGGCTCAGAGCCACGCCTAATCGGATCATAGTCTGACAATCTGCTTAACACATACTCTTATATGTATCATTCATGTACTCTATGACATCTTATGAACTATGCAATACCTAACTTTTATTAGGACTCCTTACTATATACATCAGGTCTAACGTAAAAATATTTAAAAAACCGTTTCATGGAACTGTCACTTCCGACACATGTTGTAAATGATAATTTCATTGAAGACCAACACGAGCTGACACTCCGACGGCCCGCCCGCACTTTACTTATAGATTCGCACGGATCTACATCGTTGGACTGTTTAAGCAACAGGCGTGTCTTATAGACTGTTGACGTTTCGTTACGGTCGACTGCTAGATACAGTACTGCAACGGCGCAGTCAGGGAAACGCATATGAAATATTGCGCCTGTGGTGCCCGCCCGGGCGGCCTCCAAAGTGGGGCTTTCGGGAAACGAAGACTCTGACATATAGTACTGTGTACCTGACCATACTAGTGATGGAGCCACTGTGCACACATCTAGACCCTCGAATTAACTCGTAAACCTCAAGATACTTGTGATATCAATTCGGGTGTCTAGCGTGATCAATAACTTTTGTGCTTTTGTCTAAGATAATTTTTTTTTCTTGCTCATGCATGCCCCCCATAAACGAAACATCCGTTCAGGGTCTTCACCTACTTCCCATAACTCCTTTGCTAATATCTTTATTCTTTTTATCTCTCTTATGATCTTTTTTCTTCCATGACATTTCCAACTCTCAACCTTCAAATAAAACCATAAATGCCTTTACATTCTCCCCAAACTTAAAATCCATGTAACATGCCTAAACAATGTCTCTACGATAATTATTCCCGATACATCAAAACTTACTGCGCAGACAGATATGATCGCCGTGTCTTGCGATGAGATATCGGTAATTGTGATACACATACCGCAGCCTGTGATCGTAAACTACTAGAACTACACTACCTCGATATTTGGGTAGTCGTTAAAATTTAGGTCAGCGTGGCCTGTCTTTTTTTGTTTTTCTTTGGTTTTTTTATTTTTATATATTTCTTTTTTTTTCTACAGTGTCTCTCTACCACTCACAGGCAGAGCCCACTCTAAGTCATAAGGACGGACAACAGTGTTGCACACGATCGTTATTCAATCCAACTAAATCACGCACAACATACGTCCCGCCCCGCGATCACCAGACACCAGACCTTTAAAAAAGTGAGAGAGATCTAAACTTCAGCACAGCGAACCACGATAAATGAGAGGAAGAGACATCTCACAAATAACAGAGGTGCTTCGGTGCACTGCAGGTACAGAGAAGCACCACAGCGCGCAACAGTCACCTGAGAAATAGCCAATACTCACACAATACCTCCATGCCGCCAACATAGCACCCCACTCTGTGCTAGCACGTAGTCCTGGCTCCGTATTAAAGGTTCGAGCGTGTACAGCTGTGCCGTCAGTGATTAAAGCTTTCCCTCGAGCAGCCTGCGACATTTCCCGCACGCCACGGGATACCTATAGAAAAGAAGGATTAAACTACCAACATGCGCGCCGCACAATATTTAGAAGGTCAGTGAACTCGGAAGTGCTCAGAAACAGTTACTAAGCTCTTTTGTCCTTTGACTGACCCTATCCAAAGGCGGGCGTCGCCCCGCGGTTGAAAACCAGAGCCCCCCCGCTCCGTAATATGAGCCAGCAGTACTCATTTACAAGGCTCGGATGAGGCCCCTGTATAAGCGTGCGAGCAACTGAGAAGAGCGAAAAACGTCTCGCAGCCTAAACAGAACCCCAGTTTCTTAGAAGCTGCACTAGCAACCATGTGATGTGAGGTTCTTCCAAGACATTTTCTTTGTTTATGTTAAGGCCAAGGATTCTTATATTGTCAACAGGAGAGACGGAAGAACCGTCGAAAGAGTATAGCGTATTAGAAGGTGTCTTAAGGAGAGGGAGATTTGCGAATTGGGTTTTAAGGAATTGGATTTCACAAGATTGAGACGACCCCACCCGTAAATTCTAATCAGGTCAGCGAGAATAGACTAGAATTGGAACGATCTAACGATGAGAGGCTATTCAGAAGTAACAGAGGAGCAGAATTGAATGAGTTGAACGAACTGACAGGGTCAATCATCTGCATACGAGTGATAGCCAGTCTATGGCAGGAGATGAGAATCGTTAAGTGAAAGTAGGAATAAAGTAAGAGATAAGACAGGAACCCTGAGGAACACCCACTATTGACAGAAAAAACAAAGAAGTTGCCCCACTCAAACAACTAAGCCGCTATGAGCGATTTGAAGAAACTAGAACTAAGTAAGCAAGAGAAGAGAACCAAAAGAGGGGCAGCTTGGAGAAGCGGATTCGCGTGCATCCCCTGCCATTACCTGCCACCTAAATCAATTAGATAGCCGCGAGAAGACAATACTACAATATAATCGGCAGTAGACCATCGAGCGCGAACCCGTACTGGTGATCGGAAGAAGTGATGGCGAACTCCAGATGCGTCTAAGAAATGCAGAGCTTGAATAGGCGTTTCAAGATCTTACGATAGAATACAAGTGAGAGCTATAGGCAATAGTTAGAAGGATCAGGACGCAGGCTTGCTTATTTTCGCGAACAGGTTGGACACCTGTGCGTGCTTTCCAACACTGCCGGGAAAGCTATTAGTATGAGACATAAAAGAGAAAATAGTTGAATTGAGCGAGGAACTGCCTACAAATTAGCAATGCATAGCTATTTAACTTTCCTTTAGTTTTGTGCTTTAACAAATATAATCTTAATTTTCTCAATAAAAAATTCTATTGTTGATCACTCTATTACAACAGTATCCGATAACAGCTGCTACATGGACCACTTCTATAATAATATATCCTAGTATATATAACTACTCAGTACTATAGCTATATAATATAGCCTCTATAATAGGCTACTATATATTACGCATTAATATATAACAAAACGCATATATATACACTAACGCATATATACTACTATATATCATTTACTACTTACATATACGTATATAGTATATCATACTGACCATATACCTATATATAGTTTCAAATGAGTTTATTAAAAACTATAAAACTTTAAAAGCCCTCTTAATATTTTAAAGATAACGCCTTTAGCTGCGCAGCCTGACGTCAGCTGCTGTATCCGCTCTCACTGACGGACTAGAAACCATACGACCACATATTTATTTATCTTTCGCTGTGTCTAGTGCTGGGCACGTTGTATTTGATTTTCTGCTTCCGTACATACATTATATATAATATATATATTATATATATATATATATATACCTATATATATATATATAAATATATATACTATATATAGCTAATATATATAATATATTATACTATATAATATTATATATATACTATATAGGTAAAGCTGTTAACAGGGACCCACACATTTTTCGAGACCGAAAATTTTCTAAAGTTCAAAAAACTTTCTAAGTTCCGAAAATTAACGTTAAGTTAAGGTTTTTTAAGACACAATTCTTTAGTGGCAAGCTCTCTGTCATTAATTCCAGAAGCTGCACACGAACGACTTTGCTTAAAAAACTTAACTAATTTTAATTTCTCTGAACTTAAAGGTTTTTGAACTTAGAATTTTCCCGGTCTCAAATGTTGAGTCCCTTTACCAGGCTTTACCATATATATATATTAATACTATATATATCATATATTATATACTATACTATAATATACTATATATATATATATATATACTATACTATATATATATATATATATATATATATAGTATATTATATTTATTATATACGATAATAATTTTGTAAAAAATAAATCGGCTTCCGTTTGCTATTACAAACATTTTCCTTTCCTTATATAATTAATAGTTTAATATACATATATACTATAATATCATACTATATATATTACTATATATAATACTTACTATACAATATATATATATATATATTATCGTAGTATAGTATACTATATTATATATACTGTAATATACGCATATATATATATATATAATATATATTTATATAACACTTACAGACTATATATATATATTTTCCAGACTCTTCAGATCCATCCTTTCCGTAAGACATTAAATTATCATATATTACTTGTACTTATAGCTATATATAACGCTTTATATATATACTAATTATATATATTTATATTTATACACATACGCTATACTATAAATCATATACTCGTAGTATATAATATTATCTAGCTTGCAGAGTACATATAACAAATATTAATCGTAATTGACTTTTCTGTAGTAAAATGAGTACGAGTGCCTGCAGTCGCTTCACTGAATACTGTTACTAAGAAGTCCAGCTGCACGCTGATAGCAGGGGAAGTCCTCTTCTGCAGGTCTTGTGAGAGAGGTTGCTGTTTCGGTGCAGGCTCTACGTGGAGTGGTGCGATATTTGTACTCCGAGCCTAATGTTTGTGTTTTATGACATACTAAGAAGTGTTCTGTTTATATTTATCCATGCAGCCCAAATCAATATTTAATGCTTTGTGAAAAGTATTAGTCATTTAAATCTCTGTCTGTATTATATGTCTAGAAGGACATTCTTATTTATTATCACGATTCTACAAGTTTAGATTATCAAGGTCTTGACTCTAACTATTCTCACTACTATAATTATTATCACTTGTTTGACAAATAAACGCAAGTGAAGAAATCTCCATAATCTATTCCTTTATTACTGAAGCTATAGCTATAACATCTGCATCCGTCCGGCTGTCATTTCAGGTAAAACGCAACCAACCTTACTCAAATCTCTCCCACTCAAATGCTGTGTTATATTTTGTCGACTCATATCATTTATTCAATGAACTATTTTGTACAAATATATTCTCAAGCATATTGCATCTTAGTAAGAAATCTATTTGTAATTTTTAAGAGACATTTCAAATGTATTCTATGTTAAAATGAACAAGAGGAATATCAAATATATTTCTAAGTATTATTTTTATTGAAAGGCAGGTATATAACGTAATAGATTATTAAAAATCATTTATACGAAGTCCAATATTATTCTCCTAAGTCTTTGAAGCATCTCCATTTCGTCCGAGCGTAGATATCTCTTCTAGCGTAAGTCCACAGGTTGGAATCTCAACGAATCTACTCTTCCTCAGATCCGATGCTCCATGTACGGTTTCACAACGATTCGCTGAAGAAGAAAAAGACCTACATGTAATATACAAAGAGTTATAGATACAGGGAACAGCAGAGATTGGCGTACCCGTGACAGAAAACTGCTTTTAATTCATTCATTTTCTACGCTAGAGATATCTACAGACAGATATAGTATTTATTTGCTCAATCACAAAGATTATGGAGCGACCGCAAAAGAGTGGTCTAATGAGCCGTTACATGCCTAGTTCTTCAAGACTTTCTTCCCAAGAACTTAGTTCCTGACTTGTCATTATTTCAAAAACCTCTGAATTGGGTAAATGGCTTAGATTGATTGGTTCCTCCTATCAAGACTTACAGAGGCTACTTGCAGCAGGCCTCTGATGCTAATATTTATTTATTTTATTAGAGTTTCGTTTTACATCTTCTTCAACCTCAAATTCAATCTTAATTTAAAGATGATTGTAATTTCTAAAAACAAGTTTATAATTAATGTAACATCATCCAATAAATAAATTGAAAGTGGATTGAAATAAATAATACAAGTTAAAATTTAAATTGATTTATTTAATGAAATCATTAATTTTCCATTTGAAATAAAAAGATTTTCATATCAAAGTTTGATTTAAATGACTAGCAAAGAATTATTAAAAAATAATAACGGAATAATATTGGTGAAAACATTTTATACTCTACTCATATTCAAAGAAAAAAACTATTTGCTGAATAATAATAATAATAATAATTAATTAATAATCAATATATAATAATAAATAATAATAATAATAATAATAATAGATAATAATTTATCACCTTGTGCATGATCAATGCCAAATTATATATCACAGTTACATCGTGTCACTATGCGATAGTCATACATTTATTGGAATTACAATTATGACTTTTTTTTTGCTTCTTAACACAATTCTGAATATGCCAGAATCACGCATTTCTATACATGCAATAATATTCTCATAGATAAAACCTTCAATAAATATTTTTAAAAAAAAATTTATGTTGCAAATATTGTAAATATATCAAAATATTTCTTAAATCTACTTATATTTAAAATTTAATGACAGGAAAACATATTCAAAAAATATTGGCTTCAGTGGCATCTCCGAAAAAAACTCTATTACAAATTTTTTTATAACTTTATATATCAATATTATATATATTATATTAGTATATTATTATTATTTATATATTATATATATATATTATATTATATAAAATATATATATATATACCTATATTATTATTTTATATATATATATATATATATAATATATAATATCGCCAAGCAAGGATAGAAAGAATAATGACAAGGGCGCTAGACGCTGATGATGTATGAAAATAAATTAAAAGATGAAGAGAATGAAAGTGAAGAGCAAGAAATCTACAGTCGATGAGCTAACAGAAGAAGTCATCGAAAGAGAAGTAACATGAACTGATTATTCCAAATGAGTGAAAAAGGAAGCAGGCAGGCGAAGGGGGAAGACCGGCTAGAAGAGCCACGCACTGAGAAATTAATTCCATTAAATAGACCTTACAAGGTATGATGAAATAATATAAATGTTTTAAACAAAAACTAATAAGAGAATACAATCAACCCAAGAAGTATTGATGCAGAGCATTATTTCAAACTGAGAAATTGTCAAGAAGAGGATCAGCATATAAAAATATTTGATCTAGAAGCAAAAGAATACGTACAAACAAGGAAATAGAATGATCTTTATTGGACACTACAACAATAAATATGCTGAAGGTTCCGCAAAAATATACTATCCAGAAGATAGCAATTTTATTAGCAAAAAAAGACTTCTGAATCAGAAGTAACAGATGAAATTCGCATGTTAGTATTTATTGTCATACCAAAAATATAGGGTACATTAGCATGTTATAAACATTGTACAATTAGAAGTAGGAAGTTCCTTTTAAATGAAGGTATTATTAGCGAAAGGAAATAAAATTAAACAGCAAATTTGTCAAGAACAGGATGGATTTGTTAAGAGGGAAGTAACAAGGAATAGCATATTTGTACTGAAATGAGAGTAAAGGAAAGCTATGGAGGCTGGACAATACCTGAGCTTTTTGACTATGAAAAGGCATTCAACAGTAATAAATGAGAACTTGATAAATGAACTTGAGTGTCTTGAAATAGATGAAGAGAATTGAGAATAATTAAGAATCTGTACTGGAGACAGTTCTGCCAAAAGCTGATCTTAATTAAAATATAGGATGGTTATACTGAATGGTGACAGCATACCGAGAATTGTCTGATAAGGTTGTGTGCTGTCAGCAAATTTGTTCAACTTCTACAATTATAGAAAAAAAAAAGAGGTAACATTAGGGTAGAGGGAACTTGGTGTTAACTGAAATATTTGATAAATATGAATAGCTGAAAATTTTTAAATGAAATTAAGAGAAAGATAGAATTTTGATTAAGAATTAATTCAAATAAGAAGAATTTAGTGATATCACGCGTAAATTGAGAAATTGAAATTTAAGTCTAAACTAGGTTTTACTATACTACATTTCAAATTTTTTATATTATATATATATATATTAATATATATATATATATACGTAGGTATATATATTATATATATATATATAAGATACAAATATATTATACTTTGTAGATAATTATATAGATACATAATAACTATATACAATATAGAAATTATTATATATATTAATATATATAATATATTATATTATATATTATTACTATCAGGTATCACTTTTCTTGGATGACTCAATTGACATAATATCTCCCCAGAAGCCAAAAAATTATTTATATTTGAACTTAATCCGGGAAACCAAATCAAATGGGAACTCAATCTTTAACCACCCACATCGTTCCTAATCGATAACTTTTAAGTCTTTTAAATATCCTTCTTTAAGATCTGAAAGAAAATCACCTTGCACACGAAATAGACCAGTGAGGTCCATAGTCTTTATAAGAGGACACTTTCTAACAAGGTAGGACAAGCTTTCATCTGTTAGTTCCCAGCACCATCCCAGACTTATTGAAATCAACCCACTGCAACAGTTTGCTACAGAAATTAACGTTGAGTCATCCAATAAAGAACACTCTGATAAATTTAAATGAGTAATGGAAGATAGATTGCCATCTTTAAATATTGTAGTGAGTCCTCTAGCAGTAAAGAGAGATCCTTTTCGTAATTTTAAATTTTTTAGATATCTCAAGTCTTTGATTTCTTTAAAAATTTAGTACGAAATATTTAAAAAAAAAGTTCCAAATATTAATTACCTTAAATCTCAGTAATTGTGTCCTTATTAAATATACCCATACTCACAGATATCAGTGAGAAAATCTTATTGCTAAATATTTCCAGTTTTTAGTTCAAGGAGGAAATTAATACCATCAAGGTCTAAAAACTCCAGATGTGGGGAATTTTCAAGAACTTTAAGTAAAGTTTCATTTGCTAAGTAAATACAATGGGACAAGTTTAAATGTCTTAAAGATTTAAGGTTGCAAATTTTGCTTAAAATTTCACTGTTTACTTCTGATCCTTCAAGATCTAAATACTTTAATTTTAAAGAATTTTTTATAAAAAACTTTTCAAAGGCATTTTCCGCTTCAGATGATATATCACAAAATGTTAATGATAAAAACCACAAATTAGACAAAAAAGTCATCGCTTCAACAGAATCATTATCAACTGTACCTTGCTGTATAATTAATTTCTGTAAATAAGGAAACTGAAACAGAGCACTTTTTAAATTGCAGACTCGCATATTCATGTTGAATGATAACGATATCCAAAGCATTGGATCTTTAGCTAAACGACTCCATGGCTTGCACACTAATGCAACCTTATGTAAAAGAAATTCTTTATCCAAATAAGAAAATATATACAATATAATTTCTTCCGGTAAATCCAATATTGAAAAGTTTGCTACCTTTGCATTATCTACATGTTCTTTTTCCTCAGTGAAAATCCAATTTTGGCATTTTGTTATAGGTTTATCATCATTATTCATATTTATTTGAATTGCAAAACAATTAAATTTTCATATAAATTGTAAACATTCTGGATGCAGATTATTAGATAGGCCTATCCTGAAAGAAAAATATTCAACATTAACAAAAATATCATTACAAGAATGTTACATCTTAATAGTCTCAAGATACGAATAAGTTTAGAGCAATAATTTTTTAATTATTAATCTTTGTAGAAAGAAGTAGGAATAAACCATACAATTAGGACGCCTGAAAATCCCCTTGCATGGTCACAAAAACCGAGACTTTCAATTGATAAAGATGCAGTATTCTTGGTTCGAATGGGATTAATTTTTTTTTTTTTATTTTTTTTTTAAAGAACATTTTAGATTCATTGTAGAGAATAATTGATCTAACTCTGTACAACCTTTTATTAATTTTTTTCTTTTGCCGTGACGAATATTATCAAATGGTGTTTCTGCAGTAATATTCCAGACCTAATAAACGAAGACTGAATACAATCCTTCTAACCAGAGGCTCTTTTTATTAACTTCTTCATAAAGACAGTATCATTAAAAAACCAAACAATGTAGCCGTCAAGGAATAGAATGACAGAATATTCACATTTATTTCTACGCAGATAAGGAAAATGTCGATGGATGTGGCAACTTTTTGTTAAAAGCAATATTCACAGTCTGTGTAATGCGCATGACATTTAAACTACATCAATGATCGTTCGAATCTGTGTGGGTAGAATAATCCTTATGTTACAATAATCTTCAGAATAGGGGGTATTTTGTCTGACCTGCTTTGGTAGAAGGTCACGATATAGAAGCCGAAATGCATGAAATGAATGAGAACTTGCATGCACAATAAAGAAAAGGATGAGTATAATGGGCTAATTTTTAATTTCTCCTGCATTCAAAGGTATCCTTGTTCTAATTGGAAAAGAGCTGTTCTGATATTTATAAATTGATATACAAGCCACTTTTTGAGCCAGGTAGTCATTAACCTACCAATACACATGCAATTGTTAGACCACTCTATTAATAATGTTGAAAGCATGGACATATTGACCTAAAACGATTGCGGGAAAACTATATAATCAGTAACACATAATATAATTAGAATCTTAACCAATGAATGTGATTATCTAGGCCAAATTGCCACGCTAATAAAGGAAAAGATCTAAAATTTCTTGAAGAATGGCATTTTAACCACAAATTGGGACCATGATTAGATATAATTGACGGGGTCAAAATTTAAAGACAAACTGTCTTTTATTCATGTTGATCAATTTCAACTCGAAGTTTTTGATACGTATTATAATATGTCAAGTATTTTTTCATTAAGAATAAACCCCATTAGGATGAGTGAAAGAGTAAAACCTGTTTGGCATGGCAAATAAGAGAAGAAAAGAGGAAATCAACCGAAAAAGTGACCATGTTTAAATATGCAAGGAATAGTTTAAAATAAGAAAAGAATGATTTAGAAGAAACGAATAAGAGAAGAACCAAGAATCACACTAAATCAGGTCAAAAGAACAAGAGCAAGAGAGAGGCAGAAATTAATTTAGACCAGTCAATAAGAAAAGGACCTGAAGAAGCTTTCTAGCTTTTATAAATTTAAAGTAGAATAGGACAATTGTCAATAAACTAAATTGCATGAAATTTTAATGACGTTCGATAGATATAGCGGTCACATTTTCAATGAACTTATTTGCGTTCAACGTCTTACTCGAGGAAAGATACTGGAGAAATAGTTTGGAATGCAATAGTCTTTAACGTACTACGACCATAGTTACCTTAAATAGCATTTACAGAATATTGAACATATATGCAACATGGGTAAAGATAATTAAAATCTTTACTGGAACAATTATGGACCCAAGTAAACGCTTACAGTCCAGATGGTATCTACTTATACATATGATAATAATAAACTAACTATAATACATCTATATATAACTTATATATATATATATACTATATTAATATATACTTATAATTAATATAATATATATATATAATAACTATATAATATACTATATATATATATAATAACTTATATATAATAAATATATCATATATATATATATATATATATTATATATAAAAATAATATAATATATAATATATATATATATCACTATAATAATATATATTATATATACTATATATCAGCTAGAATCTGAAGGGCGGTTAGCACCTCGTATTGCATAATGCCACAGTAGGTTGATTTTTAAGTAATCATATAACAATTGAGACACGGTGAGGTACAGATAAACTGCAAAAATAGGATGTTGTGACCCTAATTTATAACACGGTAGTAAGGAAGTTTGGGAAAAATATAGGCCAGCATAGCTTTACAATCTCTGGTATGTGTACAAGTTTTGGAAGTTACCTGAAAGGTCATATAGAGAAATATTTGGAAGTTAACAATACTCAAAATAAATCATGGTTTTAGAAAGTTTAGGTCATGTCAGACAAACCTTTCTAGAATTCTTGATGGCATACATAAGTGACTACAACTAGGACAGAGGAAGATTCCAGTAATTATATTTTAGGACTTTAGCAAAACTTTTGATAAGGTTTTCCCCGCACATAGCTGGTAAGAAGTTCAATCTGCAACTGTGGCTAGCAATAGGGAGAGGTGAATTGAGAGGAACTAAAGTAAAGTTGTCATCCACCTTTTTCCTAATAACATTTTTTGATAATTTTTTGCTTCGTGAAAATCAATGGCCTATAGTAGGTCATAAAAATACAAATAATATATGTGAATATTGGTAATAGTTAAATTAAAAGTTTAAATGAAGCTATTCAAACTTCCTTGATTGGTGATAGGAGACAACAATCATGTGAGTGAATAGGAAACATCTCCGTTTGCAATTACATATGTGATATTTAAAATTAATTTTTTTTATTTCTAATCCTTATATAAATAAGGTTATTTATATATTAATTCGTATAATTATAACTAACGAGTAATATATAATAACAATCGCAATGAAAGTAGTTAAACAAATGTCCAATAAATGATAATAAAATATTATTTAAGTGAATTAATTTTTTTGAAATGGGAGCTATGACAAGAAAAATCAATGCAATATGCATCTCTATGATGTGCGAGAGAACTCTGATAATTACTATTTTATGTATGATCACATATTCTTATTGGCTTTACAACAGAACAACATAGTAACGGAACCCAAACACCAATCAGATAGTGAAACCTGATGCCTCACTGCTAAAAACTGTTTGAAAAAACGATTTAAGTTTAAAGCAGCAATTTCTGAAATTAATTTAGCCGAGAATAATAACATGGTTTTTAGCTTTATATAAATTTAAGTAAGAACTAAGACAATGGTCCAATATAAAATTAGATGAAAATTCTGGGATTTCAATAAGAGTCTTAATTATAAGAAGATTACAATTCAGTAATAAGCTTATTAATTTCTTGGAATGTTTACATAAGAGAGTTTTGAATGCATGAATCAAGTTGCAATAATTTCAAGAAAGGAATTGAATAAGGTTATGGATGAGTTTGGGAATCACATATAGTATATTACTTGACTAAGCCAAAATATGACATTTTTAGTTACAGTAGTTAAATTATGGTTACAATTCATGTTAATGACCATGAAAACTTATTGTAAGCATTGTAAAGCTAATTAGTGTTAGCATGTACATTATAAACTATAATTTTTTCTCTTTTCGTGTAGACTCTGTCCATATCACTACTGTAAGTTATTAGATAAGCCCTGGGTGCATTTGTGGAATTGTGCATGGAGCAAGGTTATGAAATGTTTTAGGTGGAGTTGGGGCAGTGCTCAATAGCCCATCTGTCGAGGCCTCTTTATATCTTTTCTAATTATAATTGGTTCAGGAAATATATTTTCATAATTAACTCTGGCAAACTTGAAATTTTGTATACCTCAAGATATCGGTAACAAAAAAAAAAAATAAGATAATCAATTATAGCTTTATATATCTAACAAATCAACTATAATTCATTAGGAGACTGAGGCTACTCGAAGGGCTACAATATAAAAATATGGTTTAATAGTAGCTGCAGAGGAGGATTCACCCCCAATTTATTTTAAAAATCACAGGATATAGCTACTCCTAAAAAAAATAAATTATGAGATTAATGGAAATGGTGCTCTTCTTAACGCAAAAAGATGTTGATAACCTCTCAGTTCTAAAAATTCTTTATCATATATTAAAAAAAATAAATAAATAAAAATCACCAGTGGAAATAGTTACTGGAAGAATCAGCTGACATTGTCGTTTATAATGATATGAAAAAACGTTTAGAATTTTCCATAGGCTTTTTTATAAAAATAATTAGGAGCCTCTTGGGGTATCTTTAGGGCCATTCCCAGTTCAGGTTGATAAGATTGTCTGTTACTACATAGATTTTTCTGTGCTATACTTAACAAATTCATCTAACTCCTAAATAGAGAGGCCTGAATTGGAGATTGAGACCTTACCTAGGGTGATGGATCAAAAAATGCAAAGTCTATGCGGAATTTTATAACAACTTTCGAGGGCTGTAACTTTTTATTAAATGAAAGCACACAATTTCAATTTAGTTAGTAGAAGTTGAGGGGTGTCACCCGATTTATTATGAAAATCATAGGACATACTCCTAAAAAAATAATAAGGAATGAAAGTGAAAAAAAAAAATCAAAAAACGGCCTCTTTAGAAAAAAACGTTTATAATACGTTAGTAATATAAACTCCATAACTTTTTTCATTTTTGAAACATCAAGGTCAGGTCACATTTCAGGCTTAGGTTAGGCTATGATTAGGTTTCATTAGGTATAGCTACCAAAAGAAAATTATAGTCAACTCAAAACCTGTCCATAACTTGAACTAGGATGGCCCTAAAATGACCACAAGTCCCACTATTAAATAAAACCTATGGGAAAATTTTAAATTCTGAAGAAGCTATAGTTTTTTCCTAAAGACTTTAATCATTTCATGACAATTGTTACCCAGAGGGTTCTCATCCCCGATTTTATTCGAAACCGATATTTCTAAAAAAAAAATTATGAATGAACTATTTGAAAAAATCATCGCTCTCTTTAGGAAAAAAAAAGTTACAGCCCTTTTCAAAGTTGTTAAAACTCCCATAGACTTTTCAATATTAATTGATCCAGAGTTTAGGTTCTCATTTTCAGGCCCTTAATAGGTATATGATAGTATTTGTATAGACATACTTACACAAGAGAAAATCTAATGTTCGTGAATTCAACAAATCTATTATCTTAACCTGATACCTGGATCACCCTAAAACAGCAAGCATGAGGAACAACTAAATTTATTATAAGTCTATAGGAAAATTTATTGAGAGGCGTAACTTTTTTTCAATAAGAGACTGCCGATTTTGTTTTCACTATTCTTCATTATTATTTTTTGGAGTAAATATATCTTTGTTGATTTCGAAAAAAAAATTTTATAAGAAATCCCTATGGGATTTTAACAACTCGAGAGAGAGGGTTTAACTTTTTTCCTAAACTCATTCCGCCATTTTGCCATTATTACAAAGATGTTTCATTATTATTTTATTTTTTAGAGTATATCCATATTCATAAAAATCAGGGGTGACAACCTTCTGATTACCCATTTTCGTTTTTTTTTTTTTTAAAGCGTTCTTAACCCTCCATGTGGAGTATATCCTGATGATCTTTTTTTTTTTTTTTTAAGAAATCCTAATGGCTATTTTTATAACTGTTGAGAGGCAGTAAGCTTTCTTTCCCTTTCGTTTGTCACTATTTTTTTTTAGAGTAATATCCTGTGATTTTCATAAAAATCGGAGGTAACACCCCTTTGCTTTTACCTCGTCTTCATTATTTTTTATAGAGAGTATATCATGTGATTTTTATAACGGGACACCCTGCACTACTAATATCCAAATGGGTCGGTGGAAGCCCTCTGCACTATATTACCAAAATATGCAAATAGTCTCAACTATTGATAGCTTACATAGATTGTTAGAGGGAATAGATGTTCACGGTAACAATTAACCTTCACAACATTAAGCTGCGTTTCAAAGCCCGAGTGCAGGGCCCGCGTTGCAAATCGCTCGGAAACGCTTCAATTAAAAAAATCTCATTACAATCCGCAACATCAGGAGAACAGTAAATTTGAGTACCTGAACGGCCTCAGCGCGGGTCAGATCGCGCTGACAATTGTAACAATACTCTTATACTTATATATCTATTTTATGAAATAATAGAATATATTTAGTAAACACAGAGTTAAAGAAATATTAAAACATTTTAATAAGCCATTTCGACACATGTTTTGTAAAAGAAATTTGTTTGTAACCAAAGTCAGTGCTTCGCGGGCAAGCCGCCCGTTTATTAATCTCCCAAATTCGAGGATTAACCAACGGGCGTCCCCTGTACCTGTGACGTTTAGGACGTAGAAGTGCGCAAACGGCTCTGGAAACGATGCATATGCACCTGTGTGCCCGCCCGGGCTGCAGTCATAGGGGCTTTCGGGAGGGAGAGAGACGGCCAGCTTTATTTTATAAAACCTTCGACACAGAATTACTCCAGCTGGCTCCCGAAGCCACGAGGTTTGCAGCCCGTGTGCAAAATCGATCAAGGAAACGTTCGGAATTTAAAAATTACTATTCAAAATCAAGAGAACGACGGAATATTGAGTATATGGAAACGGGCAACAAAAACACACCACCCGAAAATAGCGCCGGCACACGCCACGTCGCACAATATCACGCTGACAATTGTACCAGATCAGTCTTATGCATTATTACGTATCCTTATTTTTTATGTAATGGACACGATATAATTAGTATCCTTAATATAAAAGTTAATAAATATTAAATTTTGGCAAAGCCATTTCCGACATTTTGTTTTGTAAAGCAAATTTGTTACTAATTTCCTTCCGCGCAGCCCGCCCGTTATTTAATTCCCGAAATCGAGGATTTAACAACAGCGCCTGAGCTGTGACCGTAGGAAGTGCGCAAACGGGTCAAGGAAACATTTGCATATGCAACCTAAGTCGTGCGTCCGGCGTTGCCAGTCGGGCTTTCATTTCACGGGAAACGCAGCTGTTCTGAGATGGGGTAGAGCAGGACCACATATATCCGGAACACAGATTCCGATTTAAAACAAAATAGAAATTAAATAATATCAATAGACGCTTCGAAAAACTTAATATTACTATTTTAATTCACTAATTATTAGTAAGGTCACAGTGAAGCCCACGCTAAGCGTTGGCCCGGCACGTGCGGAGCCGAGCAGGCGCAAGTATACTTCGCGGACGGCTGAAATGTGTATGCGGTATTCAGATGATGGGGCATATATTCCTAGAGGGATGAATCAGTTGTACACAGCCCATACGTAAAATGAACAGATGGTTTCATGTGTCGGTTAAAGGTAAATTTACGGGTTTCTAATAACAGTACCATTCAAGAAGGGAATGCGCTTGATTTTAAAACTTGGATAAAAATGTGTTAGTTACAAGCATCAATCAACCACTAACTTAGTGCCGTCAGCAAATAGTAGAAGCTGACTCGCGTCTTGGAAACCATACTTTTAAAGTTCTTAATAGTTGCATACCTATACTGGCAAGGTCATATAAAAGAAAATACGGCTTCTGTGGAATGAGGAGTGAAGTTTATTTTTACATGTACACACATTGTATATTCTTATAACTATAGTAATTATGTATACTATTTGTAGAGTAAACACTTTTTATTCATCATCCTAATACATTAAAGAGCTTATTATATATATTATATATAATATGATATAAATATATTTATATAATATATATATATTATCTATTATATACTATACTATATATATATATATTTATATAGGTATATAATATTATAATATAGTATAAAATGGATTGGTAAAATAGGAGTTGTAACAGTGAACCATGTGCGTAAAGCATTAAATCAGTAAAGCCAAAGCGTATATCTGGGAACTCTTCCAGGGTTAGTTGCTCTATTACCTTATTGATTACAACTTTAGGCTAGAGAAACTCATGTTTTATAGACCGTAAAGCCTTAAAGACACACCGCAAAAAGGGAGGGGGAAGGGGCTCACTTCGGAACCATTTCCTCTATCGCCCTATGAGTTACAGCTTTAGGGTCTGTAAAAACATGTTTTACAGATCCTAAAGCAGTAAAGCCGTAAAGACGCATCGCAAAGAGGGTTAGGGAGGTGGGTCACTTAATGGGTATTTGATCTACTTCCCTATGGAGTTAGAGCTTTAGGGTATGTAAAAATTTGCTTTTACAGACCTTAAAGCAGTAAAACCTTAAGGCATACCGGAAAGAGGGTCAGGGAAATGGTCACTTTGGGGCTATTTGCTCTATTGTCCTATGGAGTTATAGCTTTAGGGTAGATAATCATATTGTTTTCTTACAAAACAAAAATGCTTTTTTCAAAACTAATGATTTTCACGCTAAGTAAAGCAAAAATTTGCTCTATAAAAAATTAAAAATATTTAAGTAGTAAATAAACATGATCGATCATAGAAATTTTTGAATATTATGAAAATACAAAATGATGAATGAAAGTTTTAATACTGTGTAATAAGAAAATATTTTTTCGGTCGAGCAGTAATATTGCTCTGCGTCGAGCTCTCGCACGGTCGCGCTGCGTTGGGCTTCCGACCTACTATAAATCTAGTGGAATTAATTATTTATTCTATTTAGTGAAAATCTGCCAGTAGCTATGTATCTGGTGATAGGCAACCTTAATAGATCGGATTGGTTACTTTATATGAAGTGGAATATCAAATTCAGACTATCAGTTCTGTTCAGTACATTAGGATCCAAGCTTGGTATCGTGGCTAGATCCTACATAATCTCGAAATTAAAAAACCTAGCGCAAGAGTATTTTCCAAATTATAAGTCAAAGAATTATATATTTATTATAAATATGTTGTATCGCATCTGATCAGTAATTAATAACTTATGTTAAAATGATAATTAAAATACATTTCATTTAATAATAAATGGTAAATGAACTATACTGATGTCTTAAAAGTAGTTTTGTATTTTTACATATGTATACTGGACATGCTTGCATGCATTCTGAAAATTTTATCATCATTCAACCAATCAGTTTTAAATGTTTTCATATATATATATATTTATACCTTCTTTTGCTGAGTATGCAAACTCCTCTCACGTGACCACATCCTTGTTTGCTATTGGTCAATCGATTCCGCCATCTTATCGCCTTGAACAAGCTTTCTGGAACCGCTCCTTTATTTCGTCCCAAATAACCTGTTTCATTACAAACAATTCGCCAAATCTTATGAATATTGATCTTGTGAGCATCAGTGATTTTATTACAAACGTTTAATGCTCCATCAGTCCTCTGTGGAACCTTTGTCTCGAATGGTACAAAATTTTGACAACCGAAAACGAGTTTTGTTACTACAGCCTTCTGAAACTTCAGTTACGTCCCTGAACGTAACATTGTTGACCCTGGAGCTTTAACAACTTTGGTGACCTTTCGTTGATGACCTGGAGTGAGTGCTGACGTTGTTACATATCCCAGCATTCCTGGAATCCTCTCTCGTATCAACAGAACACACACGGATCCGCAACTTGAAGCTGGAAATCCATTTATTATATAATTATAAATATTTAATATTATATTACGATACAAATTTTAAATAATATCTGGGTGAATTCTGGCCCAAATTATCATTTTCAAATAATTTTTTTTACATTATTTTAGCCCGTAAAAGCGGCTTACTATATATTTTCCTCATCCATTGTATACCTTGTTGTAGTATTTAGTCTATTATTTTGGTCTTTTGACATCTATTTTTACCATACTTAGCGTGTGCAAATCGCATCTTAGGCATCATTTTTATTATTTTTTTCTGGTAATATTTTTGCAATATATTTTTATATGTATTATATAATATTTTATCAACTACGTCCCTCCTGAGCTCAATACTGAATTATGAAGTAATATCACAAACAGCATGCACTTCAGACAGGGACCAACCCCTTACGGCTTACCGGGAAACTTTGTCAAACAACGATTCTCGAATTTGAACCTTTACTTACTCGAGCTTACAGTGGAACACCCAATGACTTGCACAGATTTTCGAGCCCATTGAACTATTGCCCTGTTCCTGTATTTCAGCGCTTGAAAGATGTTTTACCCTCCTTACATTCCACAACCAGCCCTATACTCAACTTAAAACCGAACTTTTAAACCGGCTGGGAGAAACCGACGCTGAAAAAGTAAAAAACTTCTAACTGGTGGCTCCCTTGGAGATCGTTTGCCATCAGTTCTATTATCTGATATGTTAAATCTTCTCGACGGCCCTCCTGTAGGTAATTGCACACACATTGTTCGTCATCTCTTCCTACAGAAACTCCCTGCAGAGATGCAATTGCGCTTGGCTACCGTCGATCCTAATTGTTCGCTGCAAGAACTCGCTACTTATGCAGATAGAGTTTTAAAGCGAAACCTCTTACGACAGCAGACATACCTTCACAAGTTTCGCATATCATAGATCCCACCGGTAATAATAACTTACCACCAGCGTCACCTTCACATGTGAGTGAGTCAGTAAATGCACTTCGGCACCCACCGGCCCCAGAAAATGCTTATATTTTATCACAACTACAGGTGTTACAGAACACCATAATGGATTTAACTACGAGATAGCTGAGCTTTGGAAACGCGTTCATGCTCCTTCCCCATCCTTTCCTTCAACCTTTACCGACCTTATCTGCACAACAATATCTTTATCCTCAAAACAATATACCTTATCCTCAACACAGTTCTCTCCTTCAATCCTCCCTCATCCTTATTTCACTTACTCCTTCATACCCAGCCTCTCCCACTCCTTCATACCCCAGCCCTCAATGCAATCAAATACTTATTCTGCCTTACCAATATATGGATATAATTCTCGCTCTCCTATATGCACGCACGTTCGTACGTACCGATGCACTAATTCACCTTCGCTCAATTTCGCTCTTCTCCTGTTGATTCTCAAGGCTTTAGTTCAGTTTCCATCACATAACCAACAGGGTGTTTGTAGAAATCATCAACGTTTCGGAGACAAAACTCGGTCATGTCTTAAGCCTTGTAACATTCGGCGGAAATTACTTAAACACCACTCCATAAATTCGCTCGGGGTGGTATCGAAAGCGTCCAACTTACTTTGTGTCTACGATCCATCCCACCAAACTATCTTTTCTCGTAGATAGTGGGAGCTCAATCTCCGCTGTTCCACGTATCCTCGCAAAAACTCATGCTCCAGAACCATCAGGCTCTTTACGCGCGCCGCCAATGGCACAACCATTAACACTTATGCGTACCAAACGACTCCATTTAGCGCTCTCGTTCCGTCGATTTTATATGGGACTTCACGATAGCCGACGTCACTTTACCACCAATATTAGGTGCAGACTTCCTGCCACTTTCAACCTTTTCTCGTTGAATGAATCCACAACCGCTCATTTGATTTTGAGACAATTTCTCAATCGTAATGATATTCGTGCCATCCGAATCCATCAGGTGGCAATACATCTCTTCTCCATTGAATAATTTTTTGAATCATTTATTAATTACCGATTTTCAAGAGCTTCTTTCTCCAGTCTCCAGTTCCCCTCCTGTAGAAACTAATGATTGTTTCACATTGAAACTTTGGAAGAGACTGCCATTCTTTCATGCACGAAGTCTTGCACCAGCAACTAAACTCAAAGCGCAAAGCTAGCAATTTGATCTCTCTTAGAGAAAGGGCATCATCCGACCTTCCAAATCTGACACATATGCCCTCCATATACATATGGTTTCAAACCGAATGGGGGACTATCGCCGACTGGCGACTTATCGCTGCCATGAATGCGATCACTCGCCCAGACCGCTATAATGTAGTCTCATTTACAGGATTTCAAATCCCATCTCTCTGGTTTACCATCTTCTCAAAAATTGACTTAATTAGCGCATTTTTTCAAATTCCCGTCAATCCGACATTCATAAGACTGCCTTTATCACTCCTTTCGGCCTTTACGAATTTCTTCGAACACCATTCGGTTTACGAAATGCTAGTCAATCATTTCAACGTCTTCTAGACTCAGTATTACGTGGTTTACCCTTGTATTCGCCTACATAGACGACATTATTTGATTTGCCAGTGCCTCTCGCGCGAAGAACATACTTTAACATTTCAGGCAAGTTCTATTACCAGACTAAGTGAATATTGGTTAATGCGCTCAATTTTCAAATGCGAATTCGGAGGTTCATCCTAACCTTTCTTTGACATAAAATTCTTCCGAAGGTATACGTCCCTTGAGAATTCGTGGTGGTTGTTGCTTCTAGTTCACAACCCTAAAGCATAGCGTCAACTCGTTCGTTTTTAGTGATGGTAACTTCTGACCATCGTTTTATTCCGATCCCGCTGCTAAAATTCTCCTCCCTCTCCACGCACTTCTTAAGCATCCAAGGTTCTGCTGCTTCTGTCACTGTAGATTGGAACGACGAAGCAACTAATGCTTCACCGCCATCAAGAACCCTTCGCTCTTCGTAGTTACTTAATTTTCATCCGACAAAGCCCGACTAGTATCGATTGCTCTATACAGCTGGAGCTGTGTTACAAACTAATTTATTGATAACGAATGGCGTCATTAGCTTTTCTTTTCTAAAAAGTTCAACGCCTGATAAAACACGACAATCGTCTTGAATCGTGAATTGGTATTTTCGCAAGTTATTTAGGCTTACTTTAAGCACTTTCCGTTACTCATAGGGAGGTCGGAATTCATTTGTAAACTGATCATTTACCATCACGCATTGCCATTACAGCTCAGAGTGAAACAGTCCCCTCGTGAGGCACGTCACCTTGAATCATTGCCCAATTCACAACTGATATCCGCCATATAAAAGGAAAAAACAAACATCTCCTGCCGATGCTTCTATCCCGAATTAACACATGTAACACAAAGCATATCTCACTAACCAAATTTACCAAGACATTGATATTCGTCGAAATGGCTCGCCTAAATCAAATGCAGCAACTCGAAGATGGATATTATATTTCCACCATAATCTTCTGAATCTTCTTACGTACATTCAAATGTAAAATTTTGGTTTCCACCGTTTTTGTTATGCGACAGTCTACTTCCGCACATCCTCGTCCCAGTAGTACAACCCCCATGCGCAGAAGTTTTCATACCCTGTCTGTGGTGGTAAAGGTATTTAGTTAAAATAGCTAACATTATTCGTACTGGCCTCCTTACTAAAGGATGTCTAAACAGTGGACCAATCGGCAGTTGATATTATAATGAAAATCTAAAGTGCACGGCTACAATGTCGCACCTCATTCATGGCATATGTTCTTCCCCTGTGTGAACGTTTGCCAGTGTGCAATTGCTTTTAGTCGGGCCCCTCTTACCACCTCCCTCCACCACTAGGTTTCACACATTCTCACTTTCAATTGACGATACACTCGATGCGTTGTAGAAGCCATCCTTGCGTGTTTACTTCCTATGCGAGTATTTGGATAGCCAGGTTTGGCACTCGCTCGACTGTGTCCAACAGACCATTGGTAGCAGTTTGTGTCTCACCTCTGGAAGGCCTTATGACTTTAATCGGTCTAGCGCCTTCGTCTTGCAGCTACTTCGCCAAGCTCAAGGCTCATAGAGAGGTTTCACCGACAGCTAAAGGCTCTTCTTATGGCCCATGCTGTAACACCGGACAATATGCGTTCCAAGACTCTTATCCTCTTGTCCTATGCGGTATCAGAACTTATACAAGACGACCTCAAAATGTCTAATGCGCTGAGCTTCGTCAATGGACACACCATCCAATACACTGGTGAGTTTATACTTCCTCTCCAAAAAGCTACGAACAGCACACCTTCTGGCTAGCCTTCGTCAATGTTACTGAGGCGTGGAAGCGTCACTTTGCCGCGTGCACACCCTCCCGTCCAACCTACATGCCTCTGCGGATTTGAGACTTGCCTCACGTATTAATTCGGAATGATTCAACCGTAGCCCTTTGCAAAGCCCGACTATGACGGACGTTTCCTGTAATTAGAACGGCTAATCGAAGTTTTTTCACCTTACAGAATGGGGAGCAAAAGCACGAAACATAATTCAGCGTGGATAGGATCAAACGGTTATTTCGAAATGATCCGCTTCTTCCACCACTCTCTCCAACCTTCGGGCACCCGCTACCATCTCCTCTACTTCGCAAGATAATAATTCGACTTTTATGCCCATTATGCCTGCTTTTACTATCAACTCTTGTTCTCAACCGAACCTGGACCTTTTGCAACTCCTCAGCTATTGTCGCTACTGTCGGCCGCTACTTCAGCGCCCGCGCTACTCATCTCCGCTCTGTTCCGATGAGACACTTGTTCTCCTGTTCAACACCGATTCTCCTCGAATCCGGACCCATTCGACTGCAACCTTCACCGTCTTGTCTCAACACGTTTAAAATCGCCGTTATAATGACGAGCATTACGTCGTGGTTCGCTTTTCACCTTTAATCACTCACGACGCTTCCTTGTTCGTAGGGGAGCTTATTACTTCTCTTTTATTCTTAGTATTATCGTCCTACTTCTCACGTGACCACATCCTTGTTTGCTATTGGTCAATCGATTCCGCCATCTTATCGCCTTGAACAAGCTTTCTGGAACCGCTCCTTTATTTCGTCCCAAATAACCTGTTTTCATTACAAACAATTCGCCAAATCTTATGGATATTGATCTTGTGAGCATCAGTGATTTTATTACAAACGTTTAATGCTCCATCAGTCCTCTGTGGAACCTTTGTCTCGAATGGTACAAAATTTGACAACGAAACGAGTTTCGTCACTTACAGCCTCTGACTTCCGCCTACGTCCCTAATAGCGTACAATATATATATATATATATATATATATTATATATATATATATATATATATATATATATATATATATATACTTTATATACTATATATATATTATATATTATATATATATTATTATAATTATATATATATATTATATATTATATATATATATCTATATATTATTTGTCATGACGAAAGGAGTATTGCATCATGTTACAATAGCAGGTAGATATATCCATAATTATTTTCATTCTTAAAATTAAAATTGGATTGGGGATTTTTTGATTTTTTTAAGAAAAAAATCAATTTTTGAGATTTTTTTGATTTTTATTGATTTCTTGATTTTTTATTTATTTTTTCAGATTTTGTACGTCACGCGAAATATAATATATCATATATATATTATATCATTATATATATTATATTAATATATTATATATATATTATTATTATATATATATATATATATATTATATTATATATATAATAGTACTATATATATATAATAAAGAGACAGTAAGAAGACGCCAGAATCCAATCTAGAGTGTCCAATTCAACATAAAAATTAAGAATTAAAAATAATTTAATAAAATAAATAACATATTAAGAATAATAAATTAAGAATCAGCATTTTAACCCTTTCTAGAACTGTCCCAGTCAACCATAGTATATAAGAATAATACTAAAGAAGCGCATTGTCCTTTTAGACTGTTCCAAGTCAACCATAAAATTAAATAAACGAATCGATTTGGCCTCTAGAATGTCCGTCAACCCATAATAAATAAGAAGTTAATACATTAAAACCAAAATTGGTCCTTTTTAAACTTCCCAGTCAACCAATAAATAATTAATAATTAAAAATAATAAAGTTAATAAGCCACATTGGATCCCTCTAGAATGTCCCAGTCGATAATAATAATAACGAAATAATACAAAGAAGCCGTATGGCCTATCTAGACTGTCCAGTCAACCAATAATGAATTAATAATAAAAATAATAATTAAGAAGGCCCAATAATACTCTAGAATGTCCCAGTCAACTTCATTAATAAATAAGAATAATACTTATAAGCCGCATGGTCCTTTATAGATAAAAAATGAACAATAAAAATTAAATAATTAAGAAGCCGCATTGGCCTCTAGAATGTCCCGTCAACAATAAATTAAGAATTAAGATTAATTTTTTATAAAAATTTGTCCTCTATATAATTTCAAAATAAAAAGGCATTCAACAGTAATAAATGAGAATTTGATAAATGTACTTGAGTGTCTTGAAATAGATGCAGTGGAAGAGGAAATTGAGAAATAAATTAAGATAAAATTACTTACTGGAGCCAGTTCTGCCAAAAGCTGATCTTAATTAAAATATAGGATGGGATACAGTGGGGTAACTAAGGTCAGTTGCGCCCCCCCGTGCCTTATTTTGTGCGCCGCCTTTTTTAGGGTTTCAAATTTTTGGGGGGACGGGGGGTGTGGGGATAGAGATATTGCTGGAAACTTGAATTGACAAAAAAAAAAGGTTTGTCCTTGTCATATTCAAAGAAAAATCACATATAGCCTTACAAAAGAACCGAGTGTTATTACAATTTACAAAAAAAGGTTTATATATATATATACAGTTATATATATATATATATTACTATATATATATATAATAATTATACGTATATATATATATATATATATATATATTATTATTATTATATATATATATTTATTATATATATATAATATATATAAAGATGCGTATTTATAAAACTCCATTTACATAACTGTTATTGGTAAGTAAAGCAAAAACTTACTAATAACCAATACAACATTTGTGAGTTTACATTTTAACTTTGAATTAGGTTTAATTACGTAGGAGCTATAGTTTGCTCATAAATCCCTTATAATAGCATGCCCTCAGGCACTTTTAAATTGAATGTTATTGTTTTCCACAAACTTACAACTTCACCTTTCTAACCTTCAGGCCTTTTGAATTTGTTATGAAACGGATAACCCAGGAATGACTCATTATTGAACTTTCTTTTCAGTCGTTAATTGATTGAGAATACTCCTTATACTCACCTGGAAGATGGCTACAGTTTTAGAGAATATCTTCGGTCATATCCAAAATAGAGGAAAAAAGAGCGGATTTGAGTTACACTTATTATGTCACGGCGAGCACATGTTGTCGAAGCCAAACTAATGAGTTCATTCTGAATAGGAGCATTCATATATTTGTTCTGCTTTTCTCATTCTCCAGGTGACCTTTAAGAAGCGGGTCATACCTGAGATAACAAATCAATAATATTGAGAAAGTTTCAGATTTACCTCTCAATGTTTCTTTGTATCTTTAAGAGCGCTCGTATGCCAAATTACAAGTTGAATATCATTATTATGACCTTCAAACATTTCGCTTCAGTGATTTTCACGCCACTTCGCACATCTTCTCGACGCAGTACCACTGTAACAGTACATGAATATTCTTTCTGATTTTTCCTTATACTGTAGGTTACAAATGCATTCAAGTGAACTTTATCATTTCATGTTCTTTATTTGTCTTACTTAAACCCTCGCAGAGCTTTGTTATAAAGTCTTATCGAAAAATAGCTTACATCCTCTAGCCCGCGTGCGCCCCTCTCGGCTCCTGCGCACCCGCCACCGGGGCTTTGCGGGGGCGTTATTTACGCCACTGATGGTTATACTGAATGGTGACAGCATACCGAGAGTTGTCTGATAAGGTTGTGTGCTGTCAGCAATTAAGTTAAATAATAATTCGAAGCCGCATGGACCTATCTCTAGAGACTGTAACAGTCAACCCAATAACAATTAATAGTTAAGAATAAATTATCTTAATTATTATGGGCTGACTGGGACAATGTCTAGAAAAAAACATAGGCCCATGCGGCTTCAGAATTATTATTCTTATTTATAATTTATATGGATTGACTGGGACATTCTAGAGGGGCAATGAGGCTTATCATTATTATTCTCAATTATTATTGGTTGCTGGGACAGTCTAAGGTAGGCCCTGTGGCTTCTTAATTATAAATAATATTCATTATTTACATTAACTGTTATTAAAATGGTTAATACACTACAAAGAGAATGACTTGAGAATTCTAGAAGGGGGCCCAATGCGGCTTCATAATTATTAATTTTTAATGGTTGACTAGGATAGTCTAAAAATAGGACCATGCGGCTTCTTAAGTATTATTATGGGACATTCTAAAAGGACCAAGCAGCTTCTTAAGTTTTATTTGAATAATAATTAAGGAAGCTGCATTAACTTTCTCTAGAATGTCAGGTCTCTACTATAATAAATAAGAATAATATTAAAAAAGCCGCATGGTCCTATTTAGATGTCCAGTCAACCAATAAAAATAATATTAAGAAGCCACATGGCCACTCTAGAATGTCCAGTCAAGCCAATAATAAAAATAAGAATAATACAAGAGCAGCATAGGCCTATCTAGACTGTCCAGTCAAATAATACATAATTAAAAAATAATAATTAAGAAGCCGCATTGACCCCTTCTAGAATGTCCCAGTCAACTCATAATAAATAAAAATAATGCTTAAGAAGCCGCATGGTAATTTTTAGACTGTCCCAGTCAATCAATAAAAATTAATCATTAAGAAACCCCATTGGCCCCTCTAGAATGTGGCAGTCAACCCATAATAAACAATAAAAAAGAATAATACTTAAGAAGCCGCATTTACCAATCTAGTCTGTCCCAGTCAACCAACAATAATTAAAAATAATAAAGAAGCCGCATTGACCCCTCTAGAATGTCCCAGTCAACCTATAATAAAATGGAATAATGCTTAAGAAGCAACATGGTCCTATTTAGACTGTCCCAGTCAACCAATAAGAATTAATAATTAAAAAGCCGCATTGGCCCCTCTCTAGAATATCTCAGTTAACCCATAATAAATAATAAATAAGAATAATAATTACAATGGAAGCCATGACACAGCACTAAGAATGTACAGACTTACGGGTTACAATGCAATAGTTTGTTGAATTAAAAATCATATATAAACAACTTTCATTAGATAAAATAGCTGGTATTAGTTTAATGCTTTCTTTGTATGGAGTTATATCAGCCTGATTATACAAAAAATCAGAAAAAAAAAAAAAAAAAAAAAAAAAACACGATTGCTTTATAAAAAATCAACGTAAAAAAACAGTTGTTTTTTTCATTTGAATTAGCTTTTCGTGCCATCCCTTCTTCAAATTTGAAAAATAATGTAATTGTTAAGGACAAGGAGGAAAGTGGAGACAAATACTTTTATTTAGAGACAGATGGACAGTCTAAAAGTCCCTTTCATTGCATTAATGCAAATTTGTCACTCAAATAAAAATTATGGTGAATCAATTGTAAATAGCAGAGTTGGGCTGCAGTCAGTAAAATTTCTTTAATTTATTACTTTTCCTTAATAGAAATCCATTTCTCAATGTCGCTGGTTCATGATTTTTTCTCTAAGTTACTACCCATTGAATGGTTCACAATTATTGCAGTAAAGTATCATTGATACTCAAAATAAGTTCTTTATTTTTGATTGGTCTTCACAGATTATGTTTTACTTTGAAAGATTAGCATGTAGATAATTAAATTATTTCTTCACTTTTGTTCTACCTAAGCTTATAATTTGTTTGATTATTTAAATGAGAAACAAATGGCTC
>JABUQX010103015.1:12500-15641 GCA_015478945.1 Trachelipus rathkii | reverse complement strand
GGCCACGAAAAGCTCCTTCAGAGAAGCTCCAGAGTAAATATTACAATAAGCGGCGGAGATGAGGATATATAAAAGTAAATATATGATATTGTGAAGAGAAAATATGAGAGTAACTAACAGTGAATATAAAAAATTGAAGTTATTACTTAGAGAAGATAATATGAGTGGTGATAGAAAGATGAACTGAAATGATAGGATGTGAGGAGATTGAGAGATATGTGGGGATAACATTACTGGTATAGAGGATGGATGGCGATAGGGCATATAATGCGAAATAAGAAGATGGGAAGATGATGACACCAGAGGGCAGTAAGACAAGAATAAGACCTGAAGAGAAAGATATGGAGACTCTCTGGGATAAGATGTCAGCTTACCAAATATGAGCGCGCTGAAGAGATATGAAGGCTTAATAGTGGCAGAAGAGGGAGTCGGAGATTAAGATGCTTGCGGCTGAATAAGTATGAATAGAATTCATCTATCCTGGAGAGGAAAAGAATAGAGAACGAATATATATATATATTACGTATATAATATAATGATTATATTATTAATCATATATTAAATATATATTATACTATATATATATTATAATATATTATAATAATTATATATATATATATTATTATTAAATTAGATATATAATATAATTTAATATATAATTATATATATATTATTTATTAATAATATTAGATTATACTGTTATTTATTAATACTGTTATTATATATTATATATTAATAATATATTAATAATAATCTATATAATATAATGATATCTAAGTATAAGGTGGCACTATCGCGCCTTTATTTAGTCCGTCTATCATGTACGAGAGTACCGCTTCCAAGCGGACTACTCAAATAGTGTCATGAAACTAAGCGGTAAGATGCGGATTCGTACAGGAATAAATTCCGCGATTACTACTATATATCCATATATATTATTTATATAATACTATATATATTATATATATTATATTATATAGGGTATATAATATATATTATATATATAATAATTTATGAATACTTGCAACGCATTATTGAGCGAGATTATATAAAAAATTTCCGCTCTTTTGTTCCGTAACTATACTTTATTTAATAATAATATGAAAGATATAATTTTACTTATTAATGAATTCTTATTGTGTTTAATTAATGCAAATTATAATTTTATTTATATTCTTTAAGCATGTTATTTCCTTCTTTACTCTGTTACGGACCTTAGTTATTTATTAGTTTATTTATAATATAATTAAAACCTTTCCAAAAATATAAATCTCTAAACCTCCTTAAAGTAGTCTATTTAATTTAATATATATAATAAATTAACATTAATTTAAGATTATTATAGATCACTGAATGGCTATTAAACTCATCTATAACTTTAATTAATAATAACTTAATAAAAAACAAAAAAAAATACTATAATAACTAGGCAATATCTAAATCAATTCTGTGTAAACCCAATCATATATATATATTAATACTATTATATATATATATATATATAATATTATATATATATTATAAATAATATAATATATTATATAATAATACTGATAATTAATGTATCTTTTATTGATTATTATATTTAATATTATTATTTATTTAATTATATGATTATCTATTATTATTATTATTATTATTATTTAATATATAATAATTATTAATATATATAATTATATTATTATTATATTTAATTATTTTATTAATTATTATTTATAATTATTATTAATTAAATTGACCTTATAATTATTATTTTTATTATCAATTAATATGATATATTAATTAATATTATATATATATATAAATAGATATATATACTTAATATATATATATACATTATATATATTAAATAATATATTATATATATATATATATTAATATATAATATATTAATACTAGATAATATATATATATTACATAATATATATATATATATATATATATATATATATAATTCTATGTATTAACCAAAATCAAATACTATATATATAATATATTAATATATATTATAATTAAATAGTATATTATATATTATTATATATAGTATATTATATATTAAATATAATATAATATATATATTTAAAATATTATATAGTATAAATATATATCTAATATAAATATATAGAATATTATTTACATAATAATAGTATTATATATATTATATATATTATATATACCACTATATAGTATATATGTATATACCACTAGATATAATATTATATACTATATATTAATTATATATATTATATTATATTAATCTATATTATATATATATAATTGTTATATATAATTATAGTATAATATATACTCTATTAATTGAGACAACAGCACTTTCCACCACTGAAGAAAATTTAACCAGACTACAAATGTTTCCTCATTTCTATATTAATAAAACATATAATCTTAATTAGTTGCTTTGATTAACTATTATTTATTTATTATTATTAAAAATTATAGTTTTAAAGTAGATCGTAAAGCCATCAAATAAAATTTGGATATATAATATATAGGACGTGATCTTTACGGTATTATATTATATATATATATATTAAATCAAATATTGTAAAAAATATATATATATAGTATGTAATTGTGGTAAAAATGATTACTTACAACAACTTACAATGAAATTTCGAGATAATACGATCTACCTTAGGAGGCGAGAATATTTGATGCGATCAAAATTTCAGTGGATTGGATACTAAGTTCATAACCTATTAGGCTTTAGGCTTATGTGACAAGTTATGTGTATAATGTTTTATATTTTCTACATTTTATGTAAAATGAATTTATTATTATATTAATAAATAATATTGTACAATTTTGGCTTTAAATTATATATATTATAAATTATTATACCATTTTTAAAGTATTTCTCGTAATATTACTATATTTCTTATGATATATATTTGTTTTATTAAAAAAAGTTGATATACTTTTTTAGTTATAAATTTTATTCTTTTAATTTTTTTGCAGTAACTCCAGTAAGTCGCCTTGTAATCTCCAACGATACATAGTATTGAACTTAAGAAATTGGAGGGGAGGAAATCGCCCACCTTAGTATTATACTATATACTATTAGAGGACTGCAAATTTATAATAATTTAGGTGAAATGACTAAATTTAACTAATTAGATAAGA
>JABUQX010103015.1:0-7500 GCA_015478945.1 Trachelipus rathkii | reverse complement strand
ATACTGTTAAATAATAATAATCGGTTCAGAAATTTATTTAGAGAAAAATCTGAAATTTCTTACATTTTAAGTAATTATTATTAATTAGTGAATATCCCTAAAAGACCCAAATCCAATTGCAGCTTATGGGAAGTAGTAAAGCACAAATCATAGCATAATATTTGATAAAATCAGTACAACATTATTGCTATGATCCGTGAATTTCTCAAATCCCTTTTATCGATCTCGAAGGGTCATGGAGGATCTTGGAGAACCTTGGGAGTGTCTTGAAGAGTTTTAAAGGATCTTGGTGGGGTCTTGAATAACTTTGAATCTTCTTGAAGGGTCTATCGAGTCTTGAAAGACTGCGTGCAAACTTGGAAACTTTATGATTCTTCAAATATTTGGAGACTTGGGGGTCAAATATTTGAGAATTAATGAATCTTGAGTTCGAAATTACAAGCTATAAAATGGAATGAATTGCTTCAAATTTGAAAAATTTAAGTAATTACCCAATGATTGAGTAAATAAAACTTAAAAAAGTAAAGTGGAGTACCTTGAAATATCGCCTAATATAAATGAGTGAATAAAAATAATAATAGTGAAGTGGAGTCCATGGAAATATTGCCTAGCCTTCACTTTAAAGTATAAATACAAACAATTACTTACTTCAACATTCATTTTTCGTATTACAAGACAAACCAGTGTTGTAGATAATTAATTTCAAAATTATTATGAATGCCATAGAGAAAAATTTAAAAGATAAATCATTTCGTCTATATTGGACTATATATATATACCTTTTTCTTATAACATGTAGGCTATATGCTAGTCTACTAAAATTTCTATCTACATTTTCGCATTAATAATTCTATATTAACTTTTCTGGCCAGTTAGAATTATATAATAGGTGCTTAAGTTTATATTAAAAATTGACGCACTATATATATTTCTCATGTGATATATAATAACAATCAGTGAGAGAATATTCTAGCCAATTAAGGATTCAATATCATGTATCTTATGTTCTTAAAATGTCAGTCAGTTAATACAGAATATTGAGAGGATTGAGACTTCTATGAAGTATAAAGCGCTCTCACACTCTCATCCCACCTGGCTCTCATATTATCTTTCTCACTCAAGGTTTTTTTTTAACAGTGCACTTAGGAGTGGGCTGAGATAGTGAAATAAATAGTGCGGAACATAACTCCGGTATATCTGCTTCGCCTGAGATTTCGGAATATGATTCTGACTAGAAGCGGAGAGTCTACGCCAGGATACAGATATCCGGCAGATCTGTTTAGTAAATAGCGTGCGTTCCGGGGTGACTTTAAAACCCAAAAATTTAGCCTTCAGTTTTTAGTGCACAATCATTGTGGTAATAACTATACATTATTGTAATAATTATTTTTATTGTTAGGTTTTTTTTTCAAGGAATTTTTTTCTTGTTAATTCAAGATCATGAGATTTTATTGGATATAAACTTGCTCATCATTTTAATTTAAATAATTTTACTATAGCATATAGTGTATATCAAGATTAACTGTATAATATAAATTTTTCAAATCATTTGTGTAAAAATAAATGCCATATAGTTTTTTTATTTTTAATAGTATACTTGCGAGTGCAAATGTGAACGGATATGAGAGACATCATTTATATATCTCATGTGTATTATATATTTTTATCGTTGTAGACGTTTGGAGTCGGTATGTGAGCTTTAACTGGCAAACTAAATTTTGTTCCAAAAAGTGCACTCGGCGAGTTAAAACCTCGCTGCGCTAACTTTGTCGCTCGGATTGTCCCCCCAAAAAAATTAAAGTGAATTTGTTGGGACTAGTCTTATTGGTTGGATGGGTGAGCACAACTCTCAACTGGCTTTATATGTATCTAGTTTTAATATTAATTCATTTTAATTGATTATTTAATTTTTCGATCTAATCATAAATAAATAGAAAGCGTTACTGCATGTTTAATTAATGAATTATAAATAACAGTTACTTATATTAAGTAAAAATTAAAAATAAAAATGAAGTATTTAATATGGGAAATATGAATGTCCGATAAAATTAAAGGATTGGTTGTGTCATAAAATTAATTGATAAATTAGAGAAACGTAAGCCAAAATAAAGAAAGGTTGGGATGGTCCCAGATTCACCCCGATTCGTGGACAAATGTTTTGACAGCATTTCTGCCTATCTCGATTTAATATTCATATCTATTTTTTCACTAATCATATTACTGGAAAAATATTTCATTTTATTTTTATATTTTGAATTTGAATTAACACTGAATATAAAGTAACTGTTTTATTAGATTTAAATTAGCTGGATATGTAATAAAAATGTCGGATAATAATAGGCTTAACATAATAATAAGAATAAACAGGTGGTGGCCCAAATTCACCCCCTCATCAATTTTTTATTGGGGATTGAATCGGGCCAAGTTAGAGGGCCCAGGCCGATTTTAACCACTATGCAACTGTTGGAAAAATTATAGTTGCCAGTTTAAAGCTAACATTATCTAAACTGTATACACTGAAAAAAATATAATTAAAATCTGTCATAAACTTTTCGATTTTAAAACAAAGTTAAAAAAAAAAAAAACTCGCATTTTTCAATTGTGAAATTTTTTAAGAAATTTTATACACTAATTTATTATATTGTGTAAAAATATTTTAAAAAAACTCTCTTGAATTAAAGATAATCTAAAAAAAATTGTATATATTACCACGATGAGCAAAATAATTTTTTTTTTATAAAGGTAACCCGCCCGACGCTATATAAACAGACTGCCGGATTCCGGTATCCGCTATCCGGCTAATTCACTTATCCGATATCCGGCCAGATATCCGGTATCCGGCTAATTCACTATCCGGCCCATCCCTAGTGACATATGCTAAAAAAGAAATAAATTAAAGGTCCATCTTCTGTCAAATAAAAACGAATCTCAGTTACCCCCATCCAAAACATCATTTCAGATTATCCAGAATCTATAATATATATATATTATATATATATGTATCTAATATATATATTATATATCATCATATATATATATATATATAATATTATATATATATATATATATATATATGTCTGCATATAGTTCATTTAAAATTAAATTTTACATTTACTTTCTTTAGAATTTCGATACGTAGGTGGTTACCAAGGTATTAATATTTTCTTCATCATTTATGTTGAGTATACAGTAGAAAGTGTCCGGAATTCGGGTCTGACCAGTTTCATAAATTATGGTAATAATATGGTAATATTAAAATATTATAAATAATATATTATAAAAATATTAAAATATATGGTAAAAAATATATTTATAATGGAATTAAGCTACCAAGACACATGTTAATGCAATTTTTACCACCACAATTTTATTCTCACATTTAAGTATTGTAATTAATAAATAGTAATTACCACTGCTTATTTTAACGTGTTTAAGCATGGTATTATTTACCAGTATATATACGCAACATTTCTCAGAAATTTATAAAAAAAAATACGAATTATTCTCAATATTACCCGCCTTCAGTGATAAAATAATAAATCAGAGCAAAGGTCAGGTACAAAACTTGATAAAGTGCATGTTGGAAACTAACATATAAACGGTTCTGCTATTAAGAAAAAGTGGTGTTACGAATAATAAATGGTCAATATCGATTATTACTTTATAGGACAATCGAGAACTAATATTCTCTCATCAATTATTGCGAGAAATCGGTCGATTTAATAGTAAAACACTCAATATCATTCATAATATTGAACTATTTTACATGTTAGAAATAGAAGAAACCTGTTAAAAACATGATCCTTGAAGAAAAAAAAACAAAAAAAAAAACGACTTTTCGGTGTTGCTTATCAAACGAACAAGATGGCCAACGTATTAAAAATGTGGGACTATAAAGTGTTGGCGCAATTGCCATTAAGGCGTTAGAGGAGTAGGTCAGGACGTAGGAGGAGGAAGAGTAAGGCAAAGTACACGAAAGGACTGACCGAGAAGACTTACGGGCTGGAAACTTATATATAGCATATAAATTTGTAAGTGGGTAAAAATCCACCTGCTCTAAGCCCTGGGCGGAGGGGTACCTGAAACAAATTCATAGAGATAATGAGTATAAGTACAGTGTTTTAACCGTGAAATTAGCATAAGACTTGCATATTCGCGTAAGCAAACATTTATATAGGTATGATAGAATAAGTATCTGTACAAAATTGAGACTAATAATAAAAATGGCCATCAAGTCGATGATATTTTAGAGGAGAAGGGAGGAGGTCAAACACGATCGGAGAGAGAAAAAATAAGGATAAGATTCTTACACGTGCAGAGGCAGGAAGACTCAGGCTGAACGACTGGTACGTAATTCGTTCAACAAAGATGACTAGTTGTGAACGCCCAGTATAGTCATTCACAACAGCACCCACCACAAACAATCTATAGCACCACATACACAATGAGTATTCAAATAACAAACCCTCTAGTGAATATATAAAATAAATATAATAATAATATATTTAAATATAATAATATAATAAAGATTAATAAATATTAAATATATTATAATAAATAGAAATATAAATATATATATGATATAAGATATATGAAATAAATGAATAATAACTATATAATTTATTAATATAACTCTTATAATAATTTGAAAAGATAAAAATATAGATAAAATTAAAGTAAATATAATAATATAGTATATTATAGGTATAAAGTTATTTAATATAGATAATTAAAAATAGAATTAATAATATAAGATAACTATATGATATATAGAAAAGCCTTTAGATTATAATGTAACATATTAAAATAATATAAATATAAGAATACAATAAATATATAAATATAAATATACTAATAAATAAATACCTATCCATGTGCAGAGTACATCTACAGGAGCAATATAAAACGAATGAGGGTGTTTAAGTCAAGTTCTAGGCAGTTACTCAAGTCTAGGTGTATGAGTAAATTTAAGAAAGTAAGAATATGATAGTGAATTAGTTCCTCAGGAATCTATCATTAGACGAATTATAAATAAACTCTGGGTCACACACCATAAAGAAAGGATCTACAGTTCCACAAAATAGGAAGCCGTAAAGGACAAATAAATATATATATAATAGATTAACAATAAAAAGATAAGTATTAAGAAAAAATAAATATGATATATATAAATCCTATTAAGAGATCATGAGAAATATAGAAATTTTGAATTGTATTAATAATATAAAAGAAAAAGCATAATTTAATATATATAAGATATGATAGAAAATACATTTGGGTTTTTGTAGTATAAATAAAAGTATAGTATATTGGAAAGTTTATAATATAATATGAAAATAAAAGAATCAAAGATATAGATAATAATAGAATAAATAAGGGAAAGTGAAGTAATAATAAGAAGTGTGGCGTAAAGTAAGTTCTTTCGCATAACGAATACTGTAAAGATTGTAGATGAGATATAGACATACAATATAATGATGGAATATGTAAGGTCAGAGTAAAATAATATTTAGACGACCATTAAATAATGTTATTATCATCAACTCATTAATAAATATACCCTTTCTGACTTCATTCTCGATCTCACCACGTCCAACTTCTTTCAAAATAGACAAATTATTGTTTGAACATGCCTGCCTAAAAAACACCTTTCACAAACCAATCCGGAACATCTAGAAAATCAATATATAACAATTCTCCACAAAGTACTTTAAAATAAACATCCAGTAACATCAGTCACAAACGTCATATATAATCAAAGATATAAAGCTTATCCATATCTCAGATATAACTTCACTCCATATATATACTCCCTTACTTCACATCTACTAATACCCAATAATAACAATAATTACTAAATAGCAACCAATCACTATACATACAACTATAAGCCACACCATGACTACTACTAGGATAAAATCTTATAAACAATAACTGAACCCATATTAAAAATGGGATAACCGTATGCAACTAATATACAATCTCTACAGCATAAAGATACTAATATAAGATATATAATATCCTGGCTAATAGTTATCTAAAATAAGTTATAATAAACAATATTCCTAACGAAGACAACCGTAGTCTCTACTACACTCTACTAAACCATCACAATCTATGAATATATATAATTCCCATCTTCATATATATATATATATTATCCTAACATTATATTTCAAATACCCACTTAATCATATAACTAAACAATCAGACAGTCTCGCTATAAATTTACGCTTAAATAGATTTTCTCTATCGACGTCTGTATCCAACACACCCAGTATAAACAAGGAAAACAAAAAAACAACTATGTAGAGTAATAAATACTCTCTAATACTAGATTTCTCAAATCACTCCATACCTCCATTTCAAACATATAATACTCTCAATCTAATATATGAATATTAGTCAATAAAACCTAATATTATAATATAAAACCACTGCTAAAAATTTATCTAAACGTAAGCAATATAGGCCCTCATTATATAATAACTCACCATTATATATTACTTAATCCTATAGTCTATGCTACTAAAATTACTCTGAGTTATGGTATATAATCACAAAAATGACGTTCCTACTATGTACCCTGCTATGATAAATTATAATATATTATTTCATTAAATTGTTATTTAATTATATAATTTAATTTATTATTAATAATAAAAAATATTAGAAACAAAATAATTTAGTTATGTTGTTATTTCTAATTATACATCTAACTTGTGTTATATATAATAAACTACAGTCGATTACATATTATCGTGATATATTATTAAATTTTGGTAATAATTTAATTTGATAGCCTAACCCTAGTATAACATATATACGTTAAGGGGGCTAACTCTAGTGTTTGGGAGTAACTAGGTAACATGTTTTATAGTATTCTTAAATAGATTATGTCTTGTATTTAGTATAAAATACAGTCTTTTAGTTAATTGCTTAATATATCATTGAGAGAAAATATATCTCTATTTAAATTTAAATTAGGTTGCCTAATGTTTAAATAATTACTTATGATTTATGTAATGCAAACCCTTGTAACTTTCTTTACTATATATTTCTCTACACATAGACTCTGTAGGCTACTGAATGCTAAAATAAATTTCTCAAGTGTGTCTATAAAAACTCATCTCATATTATAGAAGAAGAGACATAGTTACTTATGTTTCTTTTTATGGCTTTTCTAGTGACTAGTCTATATACTGGATAGAATTGGTGTAAAAAACTTATAGATATGGTTTAGCAGGATGGAGAAGTTATTAGGCTCCAAAAAACTACTTTGCATAACGCTCAAAATGATACTGTTGATCATCGAATTAACGATATATCTGAAGACATGGCGCAACAACTGTTTGTCGAAGCTTATTTTGCTAAGGTGAGCAAATCCTTTAATAATTAGCTGACGAAGTATGTAATGCTCGTGTGGATATCTGTGGGACTGTAAGGCGAGAACAGATGTAGCAAACATGTGAGGAATAGAGGCCTTGTTGGCTTAGTCCT
>JABUQX010103014.1:0-23249 GCA_015478945.1 Trachelipus rathkii | reverse complement strand
CGGTACTTCGTTCAAATTCGATGATTGTTTGCTCGTTTCGCATTTATCGTGAAACGCTCAGCGTTTTCGTACGCAAGCACGTGAAATAAATATTTTGAAAACAGTTTCAGAATCTATATTTTATCTGATTCTTCCGATGAATCATACATCACATCAGAGAAGATTTTCATGGAGAAACTTCTACTAGCTTTCTACTCTTATTCCGACTATTTTTGAATACACTCTACCAACTGGGTCGAAAAGCTTTCAACTTCATCGCTTGACGTAGAAGGGCGTTCACCACATCCAGAAATATGTAACGATTTGCAGGAATTACAAGGACTCTGCTGACGTGAGAGGTGTTGAACATGTGTGGATCAGAGAAATGATACAAAGAATACAAATATTTTACTGGGTACAAGCTTACTTGTCCCCCCAGAAGTCCTGACGTAAACCAATCTGACTTTGTTGTAGTCACCGTTTATAAGGTCTACGACTACTCCATCTGCCAGTAAGGACGTTCTTTTACTGGACTTTTGATGAGAATAACATCATCCTTTTTTATTAAATTATTCCAATTAACCTGGTAGAGATCTCTTCCAATCTCTCCTAAGACTAGGAAGGTACTTATTGTACCACTTGGTACGAAATTCTTCGAATTTTTCTGAAGAATATTTGAGACTTCATTAGCTCTTTCTGAGCCGAAGTTGATTTTCAGAACTAATTATTTGACCCAGCTTCGGGTAAAGTCATAGTGTTTTTTGACAAAGGTTTGATAAAATCGTTGGGAGTGAGTAGTAATATTTCATATGAACTGGTAGTGTAGGTAAGCGGAAGTGAATTAATTGCATTAGCAATATCTGACAGAATCGCAATGAAGTCGAAATAATTCAACGAGGAACGTCCAATTATCTTAAATAGACAATTCTTTACTTCACGTATCAACCGTTCCCACTGCCTTCCCACTATTGGCTGTAGAGAGGAATTCGCTTATGCGAAATCTGATTTTTTTCTCAAAGACTCACTCCCATTCTCTGACACGAGGAATACGTATAGTTTCACCTAATTTTATTTCAGTTACGAAAAATTTCCCAAAATTTGTTGACCAGTGTTATCAAATTGCTGAAACAACTGAATAAATGATCTAAATGACATGTCATCAATAAGGTCTAAATAGACAATACAAATATTTAGACGTGTAAATGATTATGAACATTTTTGGGGAGAGCCAGAGCCTTTGACTTTGACCCACCAGTGTTTGGCGTAGTCAACACCTACATATTTAAAAATCCTGGATAATTCCACCTGGTGTTTTAAACAATTGGTGAACCACGGGTACCGAGAAGGAAAATTATTGAACTTTTTGCAGACTATGCATTCCTGCAAAACATTTTTGATGGACGTACGCGCAGATGTCACCCAGAAGCCTTGGAGCTGAATATTTGTAAGAATGGCTTGTATGCCCAGATGCTTACACTTATTGTGAGCATCTTTTATGATTAACATAGAGAGGTGGTGACCTTGTGAGAGCAAGATGGGATTAATTACATCATAATTGTAATAATTGCATCTTTACAAGCGACCCTTGTTCCTGATGAGATTATTTTCCAAGAACAAGTGCAGATTATTTACAAAGTCCGGAACTTGACCTGTAAATGAAGGATTATCTTTGATCTCTTCTGAAAATTGAAACTCTTTCGAGACTTCCGCATTGTCCGCAGACAATACAGACGTACTTTTAAATCATGATTATTTGTTATACCTCTTGACAAGGCTCTAAACTGAAACAATAAAGCAACTACTCGATGTAGAGTGTGCAAATTTGAATAATTGGACAAATCCATTACAGGAGGTTCATTGCCACCTTGATCGACAGCAAAAACTGGAGATGCTGCTTTCAGTTCAGCAGATGCCCAGAAAATCCTATTTAAAAAGAGCCATTTTGGCCCTTTTGTCCAAAAGGACATGTTCTTTTGAAACTCTCTGAAGGAAATACCTCTGGTCAGAAGTTCCGCAGGACTATCTTCTGCTCTTACGTAGAGAAATTTGGGCCAACAAATATTTCTCTTGAATCAAGGACAGGGTTCAATATTTTGCTTGGGCTGAGTCCAATTTCCCTCCCCCTAAAAATGGACATAAAATTAGAAATTTTCAGCCGATTTTGACCCTATAAACACCAAGCTGTAGCCTTTCTTGCCCTCTAAAACTATGTTTTCGGGTGTTTTTCTGTGACTGTAGTCATTCTTTCATTTAAATTTTTCAAAATCCATGTTTTTGATATTTTTCGTATCCACTCCCAGATTTTTTTTCGAAACGACTTCAAACTTGAAATATGCATAGATGGGTCCATTACCTACAATAATTGCATAGAACATTTTCGATTTTTTGAGTTTTGTTCTCAGCGTTGTCCAATTTCCAACCCCCTTTTTTTTTATTAAAAAATGAAAAATTGATATATATTTTTTTTCAACTCATCCGATCAACATCAAATTTTCAGAGCTTGTACAGTCGGGAAAGATGCACATTTTTTACTTAAATAATTTCTTTTTATATGCAACAGGTTTGGATTTGTTCTTGGAAAATATTTTCATAAAAAAAAATTTTCTGGAAATTTTTTTAAAAATTTTCTTTCGAGTAAGCAAAAAAATTTATCTAAGTAAAGACTAATCTTGTTCATTGTAAAAAAGTATGTAGTTTTGACCTATCTATGCATTTTTCAAGAATGACTACAGACACAGAAAAACACCGGAAAACAACGTTTTAGAGTTCAAAAAAAAGCTACAGTTTGGTGTTTATATAGTCAAAAATCGGCTGAAAATTCCGAATTTTATGTTCATTTTTAGGGGGGACGGAAGTTTGGGCTACGCCCGATCAAAAATTGGATCTTGCCCTGAAAGAATAATTGCGGTAACGCTGATGGCGGAAAGAGAAATATTGAGCTTAATTCAAGTTTGTGCGCCGCAACAGGGAAGACCAGTTGAGAAAAAAACGGAATTCAGGGACTTTCTCCAACAGACGTATGACGCGAAGGAGAGAAAAATATAATGAGGAATAGAACGCCCATGTTGGAACCCGTGGAGAAAGAGAAGGCATGGTATTAGGGATTCATGGAAAAGGGGAGAGAAATGTTGATTGGAAGTACCTGATCGACTTTGTGAAGAGAAACAACATGGCTGTTATGAATACTTTATTCAAACATAAAGGAAACAAGAAATGGAAGTGGTATAAGTAGAATGCGGAGGAAGAGAGATACACGAAGAAATCAATGATTGACCTGATGCTAGCTAACGATAAGAGGATGTTTGAAGATGTAAAAGGCTTACCAATAATTTCACTAGATTCAGATCATAGAATGGTATTGGGTAAACTGATTTGGAAATAAAGAAAACCAAGGGAGATAACAAAAGAGAGATACTGTTTGGAGAAGCTGAGGTAGATGGTGTGATAGAACGGTTTCATGAAAAACTCACTCAAAGGGAAAGAAGAGCAAGAAACGGCGGAGGAGAGTTGGGAGACCTTTAAACATAAGGTGGATCTGCACACCTTCGCCGAATACGCCACAATTTATTACAGTTAAATGCGTGCAGTATAATATATTCCATTAGATCAAATCGAGCGCTTTAAACGCCCTTCATTTGCCTATCCGTCGCACCATCCGGGAATTCTACGAAGCGCCCGCATAGGACAGGCACCATAAAATAAAATAAATATTACTTTTCTGCAAATAAGATAAAAAAAAAAAAAACGTTTTTTTTGTATGTTTAAACTCCTTCTATTCGAAAACTTAAACGCTGCGTTTTTGACGCTCCTCAAATTCCAGTTGAGTCGGTCTATTAGGGCTTTTTAAGAGTTCATATCATATAGATGAAACAATGAACAACTCATTGACCTATTCAAGTGGCATTATCGAAGCGTCATAATCGCCGCCATTTAATCGCTCGTATAAAAAATGCTTAATTCTACAGATTCTATTTAACTGATGTTTCATTTCTTGGCAGTTCTTTTCAAAGAATAAAAAAAATAATAACACTGTTTAACAAATTTTGGGAAATTTTTGGTAACTGAAATAAAATTAGGTAAACTATACGTATTTTTCATGCAGATTCCGAAAATGATTTTTGAATTCTTGTATCACGTATAGTTTTTCAGTTAGAAGCTTCCAAAGTTAAGGTATAATACCTCCAAATATGCGTATGTTGTAACAAAGATATATTATTATTATTATTAAACTTGACTATAAAATTAATTAATTAACTTTTATAGTTGTCAAATTACAGATTATGATTTCAAGAAGCTAATAAAACATGTAGCTCTATGCTATAATGAATACCACTTAAAATTGAGTATATATTTACCTTAATTTTCCTGAATTTGTGCCACATTGAACTTTCGATAACTACTTTTTCTTTTATGTTCTGAAGTGTCTTCTCTTTTCAGAAACCAGCAGTAATCACTCATCATTGCTTCATCCCATCTGCCTTGATAACGTTTCTCCATTTGCTGTATATCTTGGTGGAATCTTTCACCTTGTTCCATCGCTTACTGCCCCGAGATTTGGTGAAAGAATGTCAGATGAGAATGTAAAAAATGGTATTTTAGTGACATGTGCAGCCAAGTTCTGTAATTAACTAGGCAACCTCTCTACTATCACGATCGCTATTTTCAAACTCGTTGTTTCAGAAAGGCCTGTAAATAACCGTCTTCTGAAGGAAATTCCATGCCGATACGTTCATCACATGGTTAATTCTTGTCAAAAGCGGCCGGTAATCAGTTTGTAGTTGTGTGCGAACTCTGCGGCCCGACAAGTCAAAAACGTCCCTTCTTTCCACATTTTAGAACATTCTCTACTTATACACCGAAAAACGTTACATGAAATATTGATTTAAATCTCTATCAAACCATATACCTTATCCTCTTGCCTCTACAAACTCCCCTTCATCCAAATCTCAAGTTTAATATGTAATGTGTAAGAGTGTTAAAATAACTAGCTTAGGATCTACGAAAGCGGCTTTGCAGAGTACAATTCCAAATCAATTCTTCTTATCGAGCGACCAGTTCGTAATAAATGTATGCGTCTATCTCTTTCTCATGTATCCATCCTATTCGTAAAGTGTATCTAATAGTTTATGTCCGGGCTGCCCATAAACACAAAAAACAACAGTGTTTGGTGAATCCTTCCTGTAAGACCAAGAAAGGAGTCAAACAACTTTCAATCACAACAGATAAGCCATGTGTGGTCAAAATATTTAATAGCCTTCAATATTTCGGACATTACTTTCATAGGTTTCCTTCATTCCAACAGCATTCGCAACCGGAATGAGGAAACTTGTTTGAGTTATGCAATAAGACGGCTTTTAGGCTAATTTTTGAAGCGTATGATTAAGCGCCATTCACCATCTAAATACCGAATACCAAGCTCACGCATAAGTCCATTAACATCGCGAACATGGAACATATTTAAGTTACTCTTTGTAAAATATTCTCTAAAATCCTGTTTCTATTTTCTATATATACTTAATATTTGAACCTTTTGATCTAACAAATCCACTCCTGCAGGCGTGAACCTAAGATTTCAGCTTGCGGTTTGACAATTACAGGTCTCGTACTAAATCATTTAGTTCCCGTTGCGTAATCATGTGTGGTGTTGCTTTTGATTCGTCTGGGATATATGGCATATCTGCCGCACCCGATGCCAGCATTAGAGTCAAACAAATCTTCATCTGAGCTCAGGAACCTCTTTCAAGAAAAGCTGGTGCTATAGTAAGAATTCGGTTGATTCTCGTATCATAATATGGAGGGAGGATGGTCTCGCGTGTGCGTGAGGGTTAATTGGGTCGTGTATAGGCATGTTGCTTTAGTTTTGAATTGAAGCCACATAACATTTGTTAAGCAAATATAGCTCACATTCCTTGTATCTATTGATCATCCTCTGCTCCATTTCCAAATGAAACAAATATCGGCACTCTGCAAAACAGGGCAAATGGCGCTTTTTTATCACCTTAATTATATATAGTTTAAAGTATAAATTTATACGAGTAAACATACTAATGCATGTTTATGTTGTGGGGCCCTATGAGCATTTTTTTACGGTTCGCTCGTATTTAAATCTTCCCCCGTCACCCAAGGACAACTATACCTTTTAAACCTAATATTGTTTATATTATAAAAATCTCTGTTTTTTCAAATCGAAAAATTGTGTCCCAACGCTGATTAATGGGGTGCCGTTGTGAACTTATAGCGGAATAAAGTATATGTCTCCCACATTAGCGTATAGAACAATAAAGATCTCTCGTCTAGGAATGCCTAATGATACAGAACACGAGAAATATGTTGTACCTCTATTATCTTTTTATAAAATATATATCTGAAAATTAATAACTAATTAATAACATTATGATTATGCGTTTGATGTATTATTTATACTAATTAGGACTAATTATTTAATCATTCCTCACTTATAGTATATAGGGTTCAAGGTATATTAGTATTACTATGCCTAAATCGACAAGTTTATAAATAATACTATATAGATTATAGAGTAAGGAAATTAGTGATTATAATAATTTATTGTATTACGAATACATTTACCCAGTTGATTACTTCTGATATCCCCTAAAATTCCACCATAAAAGTAGCTACTAACTATATAATGAGTTCTGGATATTTTTCTATACTGGTGAGATATAGTAAAGTATAATATATATAATAGTATATATAATTTTATATTAATAAAAGATTTTATATAAACACTCATATATCACAATACTCTTTTACGAGCGTGGTAAATACTAACTCTGAGGTAAGCTGCGAGACGAGTGACTACTCAATATAAATAACAGCTTAAATTGTGTACAAAATTAGATTTATGTTGTCATCGTCCTTTGTGTTTCGGTAAATTGCCAAGCATGACTCTGAAAATTTTGGGAGTATAATGACTCATAACAGGACAATTGTACGTGATACGTCATTTTCCGACAACAATCATCGCATTCAGGCAACTGTATAACCCCCTACATAGAACACCCTATTCCCGTTTTAGTTCCAAAATTATTGTTTTAGATTTGTAATTATTTAAGTTCTAATCAAAGAAAAAAAAGAATAATTAATTCCAACTACTTAAAGAATAAAAAGAAGAGACTAAATATATTAAAGAAAAAAGGAAAAAATAATTATTTAATGTCTAATCTAATGATTCTGATTGTAAACTCTAAATCTAGGAAGGTTTAATTATTAGAATTTGCTTATCAAAAATGAAATTCAATTTATAAGTCAAATTTTCTTAATATTAATGGGATTTTGACAAGAGGAAAAATAATATTTGAACATTTTTCCTTTAAATTTCTCACAAAACATTCTATCCTCTATTCCAGGTCTCCATTCTAATCAATCATGTAAGTCAGGAGAATTTCCATCTAAAGATAAACAAATTTGACCAATATATATCTACTATTAAATTATGATATATGACATATGATTCCATTATTTATTGAGTGTGAGTAATTATATGTCTTTTATTATTTACAAAATAAATATAATAATATAGGCCTAAGTTTTCCATATTTATTAAAAAAAACTCTTGAATAATTATTATTATAATATAATTATAGTGAGAGAGAAAATTAATAATATGGAGAATAATAAAATTGAAATATAAATAATATCATACCACAGAAATATTAAATTATTAGAGAGAGTTATGATAAAATTAGTAATAATAATTTATTACTATATATTATTTCATACACCACAATAATAATAATCACTCATATATCAGTTATTTAATATAATAATTAATAAGTAATAATAATAAGATGAGAGTAACACATATAATAATATATAATAATACATATATATAATTATATTAATGAATAATACATAAATAAATACAAAATACATAAATAATAATAAGAGAATAATAAATAATAAATAATCAAAAAATGAGATTAATGTGGAGAATAATACGGATAAGTAAGTAAGAATGAATTGTGAGAAGAAGAGGACAAATGATGATGTGTAAAAAATAATTATATCGTATGTATCTTTTCTTATATTATATAACTTTTTTTTCTCTATATATCATACATCTCCCATCCAGAAACTAAAATTGTCTATAGAACAGTCGCGAAGGCTAATGATGGTATTCTGACCTAGAGCTCTCTCCACTCCTGGAACATGAACATAACTGTATATACTTATGTAAAGAATATTGCGTCATTATATAATTTAGCCCAAATTAACAGCATTAGGAATAACTGCTCAGGTTGATTTACAGTAAAATTAATCTCAATCTCTTCTTGTTTATCATATATACCACGACTGTGTCTTGGACCAAATATTCTTACCCCCACTGATAACTATCACTTAAAATATAAAACCCCAATGACGATATGGAAATAGAACAATATGAGTGAGGGGTTCATTTTTTTAATTAAGCTGTTTTAGGAGATAATATCAAGATTAATCTTTCATATCATGTAAGAGTGATCTCGTTAAATCTGTAGTTTATAAAAATATTATTAAATTTGTGAGTCATGGATAATTTCACACACGTTATTCCTCTATGTTTGATATAATACTTGCTAACTATGCTCTCACCTCCACTATATTTTATTAATGTATTTATATATATAAGGTGAATTAATACTTTACAAAATTGAATTATTATGTAGTTTTCTGATTACTCTGTAGATTTTAGTACCAATCTATTATTGCATATACAGTTTGCTTAATAGATAGTATTATATAATTAGTATACATAGTTACTCACAGAAGGAACCTATTTTAGCTTTATATATATAATATATATTATATATAATTAACTAATAGGTGAGTTATGAAGGTATAATATCTGACCTTCTACGTACTTTTATACCAGTATATTAGATTTAGGGGGTAGGCCATTTATATATATATACTTGAAGCATTAGCATATATATAATAATATTTTGACACTCTCACTGATTCTTATTACCACTTTATATATTCTCTATGAATATGTGTGATAATGTATAGTTTATAGGCATTTGCTATCTTATTTTAGGTGAGCAAAAATTAACCTCTATATACCTATGTGATGTATGAGATTTATATATATATAATACCCACTTCTTTCTTTTTATACTGCATATATATTATATATATTCTACTCATTAGCAATAAATAAATTCATCGCACTAAGTAACATTCCTTTAATTTATATATTTTGGCCTACTATATGATCTTGTGTTTCCGGTTATAGTTATATATATAAATAAGGACTTCAGATGAGACGTTATAAATGTCACCAAATACCAATTTGAATTCCATCATAATATATAGCGGTTGAGAGTGAGTGACAACCACAAAAAAATAGAAAGATATGTGGATAAATAAAATAAAATAAATAATATATAATATGTCAATAAACATATAATACAAACATGAATAATATTACATAATAAAAAGATAAAGATATAGAGTTGAATAAGAATAAAATAAGTAAAATATAAATATAGTAATATAAATATATAATTTATAATATATGATATATGACAAAATAAAATAGGGTCGAATATAATTTAATGTTTTTAGACATACTAATGATTATATATACTTAGAAAGGTGATGTGAGATATTAGTACTCACTCTACAACAATAATAATTGAGGAACCCTATTATGATCTATAGTTGGGTAAAAGGCTCAGATATATTAGTGGAATGACCTTTCTTATATATACGTAATCAGATATTAAGAGTATATTGATAGCAGTTTGTTATATATCCACTTGAAGCATATAAAAATAACTAAATAAGGTCTAATTGCTTTATATGTGTATACAGTTGTGGAAAATATATACCTGCCATGCAAGTCATGTTGTAAAAATGATCACAAACTTGGTAAGGGTTACGACCTAAATTTCGAATATACAAAATTTTCTCAAAAATTTTTTATAAAAATTGATAATAATAAATAATGTTTTAGATCTTTAAAAATATATGTTTATTAACCCTTTATTAGCTGCAATTATACTTATTTACATTAAAAATTCTTTATATTAAAGGTGTATCTTAAGGTATTTATTATTCAGTGTGTAGTTAAAGGATATTCACCACTCAAGGGAATATCGCACATTTATATATTATTGTAAATATGCCTGTTTAACCCGTGATTTAATTTATTATATACTAAAATCATGATTTCAATATGTAAAAACCATATATACCTGTACAAATTGTGTGAACTAAACTATATCTCCCCTGATCCCATCAATTAAATAGCACAGAGGTACATTCGTTATTTGTTGGCGGTTCATAATCATTCCTGCGTAGAAAAAGGCTTCATTTTCATGCTGATGCATAAAAAATGAGTTATTTTATGGCTTGCTATAATTTAAAACTCACCTAATAATGTTTTTCTTTCAATACTTTCTTGGGGATAAAAATGGGTGTGTGCGTGCCTTGAGGAATTCGCGTGTGTCTCGTTGAATTTCCTAAAAGGTGATCTAACTTATCAGAAACTATCTACCATTTTATCCGTTCTTCCCCTACCTCTGTGTGAATGCTCCACGAGGAGGCTAGCGTTGAAGAGTAGTATTTCAATTTTCGTTTAATGTTTTCATTTCCACACGGGAGTGAATCTCATTTGTGCTCAACTGCTCAAAGATATTGCAGGAAATATGTGGAACTAGCTTCTCTGTGTTACACACTCTGAAAAGATTAAACGAAAGAGTATTTATATGATATGTTATAACTATGAGGCCCGAATTCTCTTTGTAGATCCTCAGTGTGATAAAACTCCTTTTTTATATATTATATATATCTGCACTACCAGGAAATCGACCTTTTGGATATAAATTAGATATTTGAAAAACCAAATACACTATTAATAATACCCGAAATATTACCATTGTTATGTAAATAATTATGAAATATATTATATTAATATATTAAGTAATATATTGCACTAAATTAATATATTTAAATTCAATGGGTAAATAAATAATCAATTTATAAATCAAAATATATAAATAATATAATCAATAATAATTATAAGTCTCAGCATTGGAGAGTAATTTAATAAAATAACATCAAATAATAGTTAATAATAATATAACACTCCAATAATAATAATAATCCAACTGAGATAATATTAATAAAATAAATGATGTGACAATATATGCCTTTTAGAACCAAGAATGTAAATACTTAGACTCTACGCACAATCAGATTATTGGAAGGCCTCCATCCGATCGTATAGAAGAAAATAAATTCTATAATCTCCACCACCTCTCATATATCGTAATATTTGCCTATATAGTTGTTATTTGCTTAGAAGGGGCGTTTAAATACACACAAACTCCCTTTCCTGTCAAATCATGAACTCTGGGCGAAGGATTTAAATGTTAATATTATTGGGTTCAAGATAGTACGATATTCATAATAGTTAATATATATATTCTTTGAAGTTTGCTGCACACATGCTCTGAGACTTCATAATTGCAGTGATCTACGAACCATTTGTGCCAACAAACAACTATCCAATCTTCGTCGAAGATGGAGATAGCGGTACATGACCCAACTGCTATTCGGAGCTATTTGTCTCTTGTCGAAAATTCCACACTCTAAAAAAAACAAGTATTAATAGAGTCTCTAATAAGATAAATGCAATTGTGACTGCTTTAAGGTGTATCATATTTGAGTAAACTAAGATTTTTATGAGAGGTATATTGAGGACGGCACAAATTTATTAATGCTCCTAATTAGCCATCCAGATAAGGAAATTACCTTGAGGTGAGTAGTCTTAACATATAGAGTTATATTTGTTTTCTATATACGAGTGATAACAAAGGGTTAAACATCCTATCCGGCTAAAGGATCATTTGCATAGGTATAATTATTTTTTACTATTATTCAGTTGATATATATAAGTATATTTGCGTCCTTATATCCTATTCTGTGTTTATTTGTGAGGGTAATGGATTTACTCCAGGGATTTAGTTGGTAAGCGTAAGTTATTCATTATTGAATGTTAAGTGACGTTGTGAGTCTGTACTTAGTTTTGAGTATATATATATCAGGCGTGCCGTCAGTGTTCTCACACACGAATAGCGTGAAAGTCACCAGTTATTCTTTTCGAAATCGTCACATGTTATAAATTTTTGTATACTTTGTTTTAGTATTCTGACTTTTGAATCATCCAAAGAATAAGTACCACAAGTAAGCGCCCTGTATCAACATGTGATTGCTCTTTATGCCCTCCTCTCACTCTCCACGCTATTGCTACTTGTTATGTGTACTTGGTAAGTTATACATGATTGTCAAAATGAATTGAAAAGTCGGTATGGTGCATATAATCATGTAGTACTTCAATACAGCAGCTACAACGTAGACTTTTGGATCATTCGTGAGTAAACTTAGAGATCCACTATCATAAGTCAATGGTTTTTTATCACTTTTTTCTACGTATTTCGATATTATTTCGTATGTATTCTTAAATAAATTTCCTATTTTATGCATATATCCAAACAATTACCATTATATATATATATATATATATATATATATATATATATAGTTATATATATATATATACTATATACTGTATTTGTACTTTTATGTTAATGCTGATTTCTGACATATATAAGCATTAATTAGTATTCTTCTGATCTACTGATTATTAGGTTCCCATCTTTATTACAGTATATTAACCGATATAAATATGCACTACTTTATATTGAAGTTTGCCACTTTAACATTTTATAAATAAGACCAAAACTCGAATTCCGAGCTATATTATTGTAAACTTACTTATGATTCCCGACTAATTGTCGCGAGTCAGTATTTTTAACTGATTCTTGTTAATTTCTCTTGTTAAAATGCTCCTTGAGAGTTGGTCCAAAACTTACAGAATACCAGTTCGCCAACTTTTTGGTATAACGATGATAAACACACCCGATACTTAACCCTCCACACCAATGCACTCATCTTACAGGCTGGCAGGAATAAGAGATTAAAAAACAATTTTTTTTTTGCCATGCCTTTTAGAGCGATATTGGATTTGTATGTGTTGCATGTAACCGGTTATAGAGTTATTCATGTGGATTGCCAAGCCATGTGGGATAGCTATAGGTATGAGCATGACCTCTGATAGATTTGAAGCTGCGCAAAGGAGGCTGGTTTGATTGTGAAGGAAAGATTAACATTGGAATATGATTCTTGTGTCTGATTTTAGATTGTTGAATAAGTAAACCAAATCTAGATAATAATAACATATAATGAGAGACTAAGATATTACAAGATAGATAGATCACTATTATAACCGAGAGAGTTATATCCATCACTACTAACAAGAGAATGTCCTTTTGAGTATAAATACGAAGGATAGAAAGACCAGAGTGTATAATATGTAACTAAGAAACAATTTTTCATTTCAATCACACAAGAATATATGATATAATATGATTACATAGCATAATAATTATTATATAGAACTTATAGATACTCGTATTTCATTTCTTTTTCAACTAGAACAAGCATTTAGTGTAACATACTATTATGCAACAATATTTTTCAGTAATTATTTGCCAGAACACTAAGAATGTTATCTGTGCAGCGTAAGATGGCCTGTTGAATAACCCCAAAGGGCGACTCAACCTCTAATGGCTAACACTCTCATGTCGAGCTGCATATTTTATTGCCAGTGTGAGAACAACAAATAGAAGAAATAAATACACTCCACCTCGTGTGTTCGTAAATTTAGGCTGTAATCCTGTTACATAAGACGTATAGCTTTAGAATCTGTACACCACTCGACAGCGACCTCCTATATATCACTTGGGTTCTCCGCCACGATATGTGCTGTAACACAAATCCGTGTGTTTCGTGCTCGAAATATCTTCGTCTAGTAAGACCAAAAACATAGTAACTATGGAAAGACTGAGTTATAATATATGATGAATTGAGTCTGTTCGAATTAATTTGAAGTTTATTTATCGTTTTTTCTTTCTTTTTCCTTGGGTGTCGACCAATATGACTTATAGTAACGGAGAAGTATTCTATTTCTACGATTTAATAAAATCGTTTCAAGAACTACTGAAGAAAATGTTGTAATATGATAATAACAATACGTGTGAACAAGTAAAACTGTATCATAATTTTGGAAGACTGTATCGTGATAATGATTTAGGTGATAATTTATGTCTATATAGCGCAAGACCCTGCTTCCAGCACTCGACTCTGGAATGTCCCTCGAGGTATCCCTATAGGTGTTCAACGTGACTAACTCCAGATCGAACAATGGTATCGCTTAGAGTGCGTGGATCAAAAAAGAAATATATCAGAGTTCCCCGCCGTGTGGCACGAAAGGGTATTGTGAGCCGTTGAATATGAAGAAAGCGACGTCCTAACACGAAATAACGAATCTCAATATATCGCGTCAGTGAAAGAAAAAATCCAACAGTATCGAAATAAATAATAGGTACGAAGTTGAGAGTCTCTCCAAGCAAGATTCTGAAAAGCTTTTATGGGTGCATCTAGACTAAGTGAGGGCAAGAACTGTCTGCAAAAAACCAGAGATCTCTCTAATTCTATCAACTAAACAATTTTAAGAGCGCACGAGAACGACTGGTTAAAATTTTAAAGAGTGACTTCCTCTCACATATTATGTAAGATTCCCACTAGAAGTATAGCGTGGAGAAGACATATCCGCGGGAGCTCCTAGCTACCATAATGTATCAGTCTGAGAAAAAACCAATATACCTGGAACTCAAAAGGCAATTTTTGGTCTATTGTATGAGCGGATAATAATTTCTCAATGGAGGAAGGCTTATAGTGTGTTTTAAAATTAAAACTTGTGCAAATAAGTTATGCATCCACTCACAACATAAAGTGATTTGATATTCCAACCACAAAACTGAACAGAGGATTAAATATGAAAACATTAAATAAAGTGAATTTATACATAGCATGAAGAAATAATTTAGATATATAATGTCCCAAAACACTATGTAGAGAGTAACTATAATATAAATAACGTTAGTTATCTTGAAGAATGATGCGGTTCTTAACATCTTACCCTCTGTGGCGCCAATCCAAAACATAATACATAAGTTTACCTTTGGTGATTATTTCCTCACTCGCGCTTTGTTGTCGTATTTAGGTAGAGTATATATTATCACTTTAACAGTTAATGTAATGTGCTCCTTAACGCTGCCTAGCTGCTGGAAAATATGGACTAGGTGAGGTGCAATCAAATTATACCTCCCAAAATTTTTCCCTTAAAAAACAATACTCAGAGTTTGCACAAAACCAAACCCGTGTAATATATTCCTCTTATCTTCACACATGACACAGTATAACTATGACTACCCTTGAAGTCAATTTTTGTTCGTAAGAAGCAAATTCGTCCTAGCACAAAGATGGGTGAATGTTTCAAATATATTTTTGCAGATTTTTTTCCAGGGTAAGGTGAGTATGAGATGAATTGCACAACAATACAAAACTCCAATCAATTAGCGGCCTCAACTTCGCCAGGAATCATTCAAGTATGACAATATTCAATAAATCCATTGAGACTGATATTCTGAAGCACTTCTGATTAACTACAGGAAGTCATTGTCTTTGGTTGTTCAAACTTTTTTAGTAGCATAGCTCTTTATTACAACACTTTTTCGACACGAACTTTATTGAGTTATAGATCTGTGCTCCAGAATAGTATGATTTTTCAAATTTCATATATCTTTCTCGTCAAAAATTTGAGCATAAAAGTTCACTTAGTCAGGCTTACATTAGTCAACTTATAGCCTCGATTTCGTATGATCTGAGATGTGTATAGTGATATGGTATATATTTTTGACTTTTACTATAGAAATATCCATCATCAATGATCTATATATATGAGATGAGATATCTACGTTATGATAGAGTGTTGAATTTTATTAGCGACATGATAGCTGTCAGACGACCCCAATCGTCCACCGTCAAAAATATTGTGAATATTGTCCCGGAGCCAAATTTTAGTAGACCTTGCTTTACATGTATGTGCTAAATCTTTATAATTGTATAATCAACAAGAAAATATGTAAAACCAACCCCTGTAGATTTGTGAATATGTTATATATGTAATCAAGCATATAAATAATAAATTAACAACTTACACAGGCAAATTTGATCTTTAATCCTTTTCTCTTTAACATTCAGAAACTAGTACAAAACTTAGCAACTTTCTTTTTTCTCCAAGTTATTATCTTTTGGGCTGTATGAACAGAACTGAAGGAAGACCACTGACTCAGATGAATTTTGAAAGCACAAATAATGACGATTTCAGAGAATGAACAATATGAAAAATTATGTTCTATTTTTGGAGTCGCGGAATTTATTATAGTTAATAGATTATTTATTTAGTAACACTCAGAACAGCCCAGGCTCTTAAGCCCTTACTTGAAAATGACCTTCTTCAAATGTATTGCCGCAAAATCTTTGTTGCTCTTTATAGTGGAAATAATAAATTATTACACCATTTGAAAGATTAAATATAATTAAAGTTAAAAATAAATAAACCCATCCACATAGATAACAGTATAATACTGTTTACTACCCCTCTATATATCAGTGTTGGCATTAAAGAAGTTTATGATTGTAACAAACAAATCAAATTCTGCGAGAGTCATGCTATTTTCTTTAATATGTATCTTACTTTTGGTCTTCTGTGAGTGTCGTACACCTCTATTATATCTCTATATATGGCGAGCACGATTATGCCCGCGCTGTCCCTGTATGTAGCAAGATATCAATATATACTCCGCGTTTCATCATCTCAACCCACCGTGTAGTTCATGCTGACCACCATAGATTCGAGACGCTCGATATTATATGACCGCGACGCCACACTTTGTCACCTGCATTATTAGTACAATCTTCCTGCGTATATATACTCTAATCCATACACAGCGTGGTTTTCACCACCTCCATTTATATAAGCGATCTGGTAGTTATATCACTGCTTAGTGCTCTGTATAATAGTGAAAAAGGTTAGGTTCTTGTGCCAGATGCCCATAAAATTGATATCTCAAGATTATATCTACATCTGTTACCATGATTATGCGAGGATTCTCCTAATCAAGTTTGGCCGCCTAATATTTCCAAATCATTCTTATTCATAGTAATCATGTCACGTCTTTTCAAACTTAGTAAAAGATGAATGCAATATCATTTATAGTACTTGAATATATGGGGGATTCGTGTAAATAATGGTCTAGAGTTCAAATAGATGAGCCCTCTTATGGTACTCGATCCTATACCTTTATGCTCATCAATACTTATGGAAAGGCCTCATATTGTCTTTCCTATGTAGGTGGCATCGCAGTCACTGCCACTTGAAATGAATATAACTATTACTGGAGGCATCTATATAAGTACAGGACAAGGGAGTTAAAAATCTTTATAAATTTAAAATACTTTATTCACCATTTTATTTTTACTCGAAAATATAATAATCTTAAATTTAATAAACTGCTGTAAAAAAGTTTGTTTTTTAAAACCCACGTGTCCAATTTACGTCGAATTTCAGTAACTGATTTTTCCCAGATATAATCGAGCAAACATCTAAATAATTAACAATAAATAATAAGTAATATCCATCTATAAGCTGTGTATTTAGCCTTCGAAGATTTGCTCGTTTTAAATTTTGCTTGAAAGTAATTTTCGAGAATATGGATTTGAAAGTCTAAAATTTATAAATTCTGGGAGATACAAACTATTTCTTAAATTTAACCCAGATAAACTAATGTTTAAGAAAAGAAATTGAAACATATAAGAACAGTATTATATTAAGATATAAGATTGATCGAAATTTAGAAAGATATAAGAACGATATAACATAAAGATATAATTAGATTGATTTAAAAAATATTTAAGAAATGATATCTTAACTGAAATAATTTTACGTTACTTCCTACAAATTATATATTAAAATATGAGGGATAATGTAATGTTGATTGATTGTGGAATTTGTAAGTTGTGTAATCAATAGCTATTATGGAGTAAGCTATAGGTATAGTTCTTGAGGGATTGGAGTATAGTAGAGTCACAGTTAATAAGAACCATTTTAATGAATGTTAGGTATGTACTGGTTATAAGAATTAAGTCAATTACTACTATAGGTATAAACTTGATATAGTATTATAGAGGGTAATTTAAGTTATTTATTATGGAGGTGTTGTAGGGAAGATATATGCTGTTATTATTTTGGTCGAAGATGTAATTGTTTACCCAGAGGCGTTGTTCCAGCCGTCACCGCACCGGATTTTTAATCTGCAAAATCACAGAGGGATATCTCTAAAAAAATAATGAGTGGTATATAGGATAGAGTGGTAGAACAAACTGGTGCGAAACATTTAGTTGTTCGGAGCTCGCCTATGATGAGCCGACAAAAAGTTACAGCTCTCAAAGTTGTTAAAAATACAATAGGATTTTCTTCTCTCAAAATCATAAAAAAACAAAAAGAATTTTATAATTATATTGAAAGATCAAGTGGGATATTTAGCGGCGGTGAAAAAATAATTAATGAGGTGGAAAAGGAGGAAAGCGAAAATCGGCAGAGTCTATCGTATTAGGAAAACAGTTACAGCCGCTCTAGTAAATGTAAATAATTTATTGAATCCAATATAGTACTTTACTTTGGTATTTAATGACACAATAAACATATTGTTAAGTAGCGGACTCCTAGGATTAATAGGCGGAATGTCTCCTTATGAGGGCAGATTGCTCTGTCAGTACCTCTATTGCATGTACTCAATCCACTCTCACCTGGAAGTACTCGGTAGCTTAAGTACTGAATGAAATCTCAAAAATAGTATATGATGAAGTAGTGAAGTCAATCGTTCTGGGCGAAAAGTAGACTACTCGTATAAGTATTGAGTGCCACACTCTCGGTGAAAGTGATTGGTTAATATTAAATAGAAGAGTGAGAGTAGCGTCGCATAGTATGTTGAATGATTTGTATTAGTTTCTTCACTGATCTTTCTCTGGTGGGGGTTATTTACAATTTCCTATATAAAACTATATGATAAACACTGCTTGCGAGCTTATGGCGCTGAGAGATGAGAAAACGTGAAACCTTGTGAGCGTAGGAGTCAATGTATTGAAGAAAGTTCATGGATTCTTTAACAAACTTTTGAGAGGCTGTAAGTTTCTCTATCGCTAAGAAGCGAATGATGTTTGGAGAAGGAAAGAGCGAGACAATTTCTGCGAGTTTTCAGCCTTATCTCCTTCATTGAATTATTTCCCTTTTCCTATCAGCCTATAGTTATTTGCGTATCCTGTGATTATGTACCTATAAAATCGGGTTTGTGCGATGGCGTACAACCTCCTATGCAGAGAGGAGCTTGAGGAGGATTGGTTAGAGAAGATGGTATTTGTTGGTTAACAATTACCTTATATTGGTGATAATTTGGTTTAGAGTCGACAACTATCATCAATCCATATCTCAAAACTACAATAGCCACAGGGAAAAAGGAATACATTGCTGGATAAATTTTAATTTTATTGCGGAGACTGTAAAAAAAAAAAAAAAAAAAAAAAAAAAAAAAAAAAAAATGATGCAAAATGAGAGTAAAATATGGAGTGTTTATGTGAAAGTATGAAACTTATATGCTATCACACCAAGAGTAAAGGACTTCAAAGTGTGAGTCTACCCGTAGAAAGTGTATACCGAATCTCTCTGGCAGTCCTGATCATGTGGTTAAATAAATTTTTATGAGTTGAAAAGATTGAGTTAAAAAAAAATAGAATAGAACAAGCTATAGGAAAAAAAAAGTTGTCTGAGGGTAGTTTATGAGATCTAAATTATTTAAGATATTAATCATAGTTAGTGCCTATAGAATAGCGAGACTGAAGTGAAGAACGCACTCTGTGTACATTAGTGTAGTAGTGTAAACTAGTTTAGAGAATGAAATAGGACTATGAATAGGCTCTCATTGAAATAATTGCATATTCTAAACTCTGTTTGTGTCTTTCCGTGTTGTGTAACTAAAATGTAAAGAGATTCACCACGCTAATTGGCAATTACGCCCGCAACACTGAGTGGCAGGCGCGGTGGTCACTGTCGTGCTCGTGCCGTTCTGGTCTGGGTAACCCGACTCGTGCGGGATCATTCCGCTCGCTAGACCTGTGATCGTGCGGATAAGAGTATTTGATCTAATAGTATAACTGTGTTTGCAGATGGACAATCTTAGCGGCGTGTTTATGTATGTGAGGACTATTGTCCCCCCTCCGGGGAGGGTCTTCCGGAAACCCCCGCTCTTTGGTATTTGCGGTTTGTCGCGGCGGTTCCTCCGCCCCTCCCTCTAGCGGGGTATGAGGAAAACCGTCACCACCCCCTGTGTTCTCACCGTCGGCTTTCAGAAGCCCTCCCCTACTATTGCCGAATATCATCTAATACCTTTACCAACATAAAATTAGCTTTTATACTATATATATATTATGTCCCCTGCTCCTAAAAAAAAATAGCACCAATTTATTTTAATTTATTTGTTTATTATCTTATTTTTACATTTTCCTAAACTAAAATTTTACAGGCAGTGTCAAAAATGTATTTCCGTGTTTCCTAGCTATTAGTAGTTTTGAGATATGATTCTTTTTTTTTTTTTTTTTTTTTTTTTTTTTTTTTTTTTTTTTTTACAGTTTCCGCAATAAAATTTTGCCAGGATTCGCAAACAATGATTCCTTTTTTCCTGTACTATTTGTAGTTTTTGAGGATATGGATCGATGATAGTTGTCGCTCTCAACCCAATAATCTCGACATAAAGGTATTAAATATATATATATACTATATATATACTATATATTATATATAATATATGCTATTATAATATATATATAATCTATCAGTTTGGGCACTCGCTAATTTTTGTTTTGTTGTCGCGCAAATTCCGTTTAAACTTTTGTGCGCATAAAATAAGTTACCAATTGAGGTGCTGACACACACACACAACGCACACACTCTGCACACACACTCTCTCTCTCTCTCTCTCTCTCTCTCTCTCTCTCTCTCGTCTTCTCTCTCTCTCTCTCTCTCTCTCTCCTCTCTCTCTCTCTCTGCTCTCTCTCTCTCTCTCTCTCTCTCTCGTCTCTCTCTCTCTCTCCTCTCTCTCTCTCTCTCTCTCCTCTCTCTCTCTCTCGTCTCTCTCTCTCTCTCTCTCTCTCCTCTCTCTCTCTCTCTCTCTCTCTCTCTCTCTCTTCTCTCTCTCTCTCTCTCCTCTCTCTCTCTCTCTCTCTCTCTCTCTCTCTGCTTCTTCTCATTCTCTCTCTCTCTCCTCTGTACTCACTCTCTCTACTCTCTCAACTATATAATCTAATCTTTATCAGTATATATATATACTCTACCTATTTATATATTATTATAATATATATATATATATATATAATTATATATATATACTATCTATCTAGTATATTATCTGACGTAATAGCTAAGTACATATATATAAGCCTGGCTTTTCTGTTTTTACCAATTGGTATGAGATTTATTCATATATGTATATATTATATATATATATATATATCTATATATAATAATTATATATATATATATATAATACTAATTATTATATAATATATATATATTATATATATATATATATTAGTATATAATTATATATAGGCCTTTCTGTTATTACACAAAGATCAAGTTGAATATTTTTTTTATTTTTTTTTAATATATGCCTACTATATGAATACCAACAACTGAATTTCAGTCCGGTTAACAGCACATTGATTCAAAAAGTTCCGACAGCTATTTATTAAATAAATTTTTAAAATCACATTATTTTTGTTAAATAAAGTTTTAAAAATGGAATATCTCGGAAAGTACGACACTTACAGAAAAACCAAATTACATATTTGGAATACCAAACTCTATAGAAGAATATAATAAAATTAAAAAAACGAAAAAACACAAAAAAAGACGTTTTTTTTTCAATTAAATTAAAATATCTCAGAAAAGCGACAACTAACAGAAAAGAGCAATTACATAATTGAATCAGCGTATAGTTTAATTACAAATATGAAAAAAAAATAATAAAAATAAAAAATTAGGGAGCTCGAGCCGGATGGCGGAGGACGTTTTCCATACCCTGTAGGGGAGGGGCGGAGAACCCCCGCGCGACACCAAATACCAAAGAGCGGGGTTCACGAGACCCTCCCCGGTAGGGCGGGGGGAAATGCACTACCGTCATTCCCCGGACAAGGTTCGAAGACGCCCGACTCCTGCCATCTTTAGTTAAAACGATGTAATAGAAAAAAAAATTTAAAGTTAAGGATCCGTAAAACGTAAACTGTCCATATATATTTTTATCATATCCGTTACCACTGAAATTCATTGTGGGTATCATATTATATAGTACCAATATATTAAAAAAAACAAAAAAAATTACAAAACTGACCATTGTTGTAAACAGAAAGGTCCTACTATATATAGATATATATAGTGATATATTATATAATTATAATAGAATAATTATATATATACTATAGTATATATATCATATATATATTATATGGGGGTATATTACTAGAATATATAGGTTACACAGTTAATGGCTCTGTGTGTATAAAGTAAAGGAGTGGAGACTCAACTCCATAACTTCAAAAGTATTGTACATAGAATGCTGTAACTTGGGAAAATGGTTCTAGGCCATGAAAGAACCTAGTACACCATGTTGAAGCCAAATCTGAGACAAAAATGTTAAAATTGTTTTTTATTATTTGTTTCAGTGAGGATCTGTCTGGAATGTCATACCAGTGATATATCACTGCCTACAGGCAGTATCGCCCCTATTACCAAGGAGGGGTGTAGAAAATAAACACTAACAAACAGTAACATTCTGTGAACAGATCTGATTTTGAAGTTTCGCCAAATTAACGCAATGTTTAAGAATGAACTTTGTATGATTTGATTTTATATTTGTTCAAATATAACAAACATTAAAAAGATTTTAACCCTTTAACGCTGAGTGATCACTGCCTCTTAAACACTTGCCACGTGTAAATCTTCTATAATATATACAGCTAGATATTAATACTAATATAATATAATATATATATATATTAATATTATTACTATATATATATATATATATATAATTATACTTACATATATATTATATAATATATATAATATACGGTATATATTAGTAAATATTACTAATATATTATATATGATTTTTTTTTTTTCAGAATGGTAGCATTGCAGAACTCGTTATTGAGAGAAGGTGTGAACGCAAATGCCAAAATTT